>AJFL01002220.1:0-21963 GCA_000467735.1 Rhytidhysteron rufulum CBS 306.38
GGGAGTTTTTTGTGGTTTACAAAATACTTGTTGGATTCTCTTAATGATTTTAATGGAGTTACCTTTTATATTTGGTTCTGCTGCTTGGGTTTTATTGCTCTTCTTGAGGATCGAAATGGCGGGAGCGAGTGATGTATATATATGTAGAGTAGGTAGATGGTTTGGTTTATAGCATATAATTTAAACACCATTGAACAAATCATAAACACGTAATCCCAGAAACTCCGTATGGTAAACTATACATTAACGACTCGATCACACACTCACTCGATTATTAAAAAAGAAAGAAACAAATCCAGGAAGGAAGAAAAACCAAAAAGCCGGGTATACTAACATTAAAAAGTCCCCTAATCCCAACTCTCCTATTCCTAAAAAAGCAGGAAAAATAGGGATGGGTGGGATAGAGAGAAAGCCCAAGACTCAAAAAGGAGCAAGCCAACCAAACGTAAACTAAAAACCCATCCAATTCATCATCCATGTACCCAGCTTGACATCCAAATTCCCTCAGGGCCACCACCATCGTACCTTTCCGAGCAAGGTCAGGTAAAAGCAAAACAGGAAGTCTCCTTGGTGTTTCCTCCGCCAAAATGCAACAAGACAAGACTCCAAAACAGAATGCTAGGATGGTTTTAATGGAAGAATACCGGGATGCAAAAGAGGTGGTACAAGACGGAGAGATTTCAATACCCGAACCCGCCTGACACCTATACCGATCCCAAGCCTGGGTCATTATTCAACCTAGCCGAACCCAATCTCACTCCAGTCAAAATGCAAACTATCTACTGTCGTACCCTAAAGGACGTGTGTGAGCGGTGATGATTGAGTGGCGATTCTCTATCTCACATTCCGTTAACGTTGCCGTTTTCGGCTTCGGCGGCTTCTTCAGCGGCACGTTGCCGGGCATTTGCGCTCATGAAATGCTCCATGTAGCTGATGTAGTCGTACTTGGGGAGGTCGCGGTCTTCCTGCAGATCTGGGCCTTTGTGGGCGGGCATTGTTTTGATCAAATCTTCGATAATTTCATCGGGAACAAGAGAGTGGCGGAGATCGAGTTCTGTGACGTAAGGCTGAAATTTGTAATTAGTATTAACCCATAGTTTAGATATTGTGAGGTAGATGAGATTTGTTTACATACCTTACCGTCCGCTACTTCGCGGAAAGAATCGAACACTTGTTCAGCGGTGTTTTGATCTTCAGTCTCATCAACCATGAACCGAATGAATTGTTCGAAGGTAACGACGTCACGTCCACCACTTGTCTCTCGGAATTTGTCATGCATTTCGTCTTCGTCGTACACAAGTCCTAAACTGGCTAATGCGGCGGAAAATTCGAGTTCCTGGAGTGAGTTACTCAGGTCTCTATCAAAATGCCTGAAGACCGATTCGAATTCCTCTAGTTGAATGGGAGTCAGGTTCGTCATATTTCGTGCTACCATCTGATTTTCCAAGAATGCGAGCTTTTTAGAGACGGATGAACGGACAAGACCGAGTTCGTATTCCAATTCGTCGTATGTATAGGTTGTGAAGTCGTTTTCTTCAATGTTGGCTTCTACGCACTGGTCTTCGAGATTCGCTATGATATTCAGATACTCATCTAGAGGCTGTAAAGACTTTGATAATTGCTGAGTGTGTTCAAGTTGGTCTTCTACATCGCCTTCAAGCCCTGAAATTGAGACGGACAACGTGTTGAGAGCCAAGGCGAAATCGTTGGCCTTGTCGGCGAACGACTTCCGCAGTGCATTTTTAATATCTCGGATCGTTTCGTTGATGATTTGTGACCGGTCTTGTTCCGCTTTTATCAGGGATGTCCAGGCTTTATCGAGAGCTTCGAGACTGAGTTCGGCCGGAGGTTCGTAAGGTCGCAATCGGTAGGTACTAAGTTTGGTCTTGATGTTTCCCAACAAGGACACCAGATCTGACTTCTCCGCAACCCATGCCCTCTTGTTTTTCCGTTTATATCCCGTGAATTCTGCAGCCTGGTTCCGAGCATCGGCGTATGTACCTGTGAACTCCGCCTCGCTCCACTGCTTCTGCTGCTCTGCAATCTGCCTGAGCAACTCCCGCATCCGCTTCTCAAAGTTGTTTTGCATCTCCCATGCTCCTTGCATGTTTTGCACGAACTTCTCAACGCGGCGACCAGCGTTTTCTACTCGCTCCATTTGCGAGAATGCGTGGAACCAGTAAGCGATGTAGGTCATCAAAGAACGTTCATCGGGCTTGGCCACGTCGCATACATCCTCCACATCGAGAAGGTCTGGGATACCAATTTCTTTGGTAGCAATATCAAAGGCAAGCTGCATGTTTCCACGGTGGTCAGACTTATCTAAGGCGTCATAATCAATGAGGTCGGGGCGATGGATGTCTAGCAATGCACAACTGGGATCTAGTTAGCACAACAGATCATAATAGTGTAGGCCCGTCACATACAATGCCAATCCGTCATTCCAACTCGTGGAGAAGTCGCGGACTTCCACTTCATCATAGCAGGCTGTCTTTCTCTGACACCAGAGCAGCAGACCTTCCTTGGCACTTAGACCCTCCGCGTTGATGTCTGAAATCGTAAACCGGAGAATCAATGTCCATATCAGGCCCAGTATGATCTTTCCGTTTCCGTCGACGACATCCTCGGCACCAATGTTGGTCATCTGAATACCCCTCCCCTTGATGAAATCCAATGCCTTATTGACATTCTCAAACTTTTGTACTCGTAGCTTCGGTCGGGAGGCATATCGTCCAAGGGACTCTTGTCCAAGGATTTCCAGGAGGTGGATTAGTACAATCTGGAGTTTATCGAGTCAGTAGAATTGCTGGTGGTGCTGGTGGTGCTAGTGGTGAGGGGAACGTGGGGAGAGGGCGGGAGGGACAAGGCAGGATGAGAGAACTCACGCCGTCAGAGAGGTCTTTGATCAGGTCCTGTATCGATATATTGCGGACTACCAATTTGCTGTTGAGCCTGCAGTGCTCCGTTAGCGGTGAGCTGAACAAATCGCCAAGGGGAGAGCGGGGGGATTCCGGACGGACCATTTGGTGAAGGTCTTCTGCTGCACTTTGACCCATTGCTGTTCAAGAGGTGCCATGATGGATTGCTTGCATCAGGAAGTGCTGGAGGAAGGTAGACGGGGTAAGAGATGCATAGAAGGGATATATTTTGGTTGGCTGTGGTGAGTGAAGTGTATTCGCAGGCGGCCAGCAAAACAAAGGCCCCGACCATTGGCGGCCGTGCTTCTTCTAGAGCTAGCGGGGCGGCTGCGGCTGTCAACCAACCACGCTCCTTCAACACCAACCTCTTCACTGAATGCGCAATCCAACACGGCATTTACATGCGGAACCCGCAATCGACCCGCAACAATATCAACCAGCTCTCCCGTCATTTGAATCCAACCCGCAGTGGAATACTCTTGTGTTTACCACCTCGACACCACCTCCGCTTTGAGTTTCTCGTAAGCAGGCTTTCCATGGCGACCGCATAAATAAATAAACAGCCCTATTCTGCCTGATCCCTAGTCCAAACAACCTAATCTTGCCGCCATCGTCCCTCATCATGGCTGCAGCAGCCTCGCTCCCCTACCATGAACCAGGTGTAGTTACCATTCTCATCCAGTCTGCCTTCCTTCTCCTTCTCAATGTCATCAATTCGGTTTTGGATGGAGTGGTGTACTGCGGCCTGCTGGGTCAGGTATTGGTAGGCATTGCTTGGGGAACTCCGGGGGGGAAACTGCTTTCGCATGAAGCCGAGGAAATCATCGTTCAACTAGGATACCTAGGCTTAATTCTACTTGTTTATGAGGGTAAGTTCTGTATTCTGCTTATAGGTCTGCTCTTCTAAATCCTTACAAGGTGGTTTGTCTACGTCCATTGCTTCCCTTAAAGCCAATCTCCTTCTCTCATTGGCTGTAGCAATTACTGGAATCTGTGCGCCTATTGCATTATCGTTTGCTCTCAAGGGTCTCGTGGGGGCTTCTCCTCTCCAGGCTTTTGCAGCGGGGGCGGCTCTCTGCTCGACATCGTTGGGCACTACCTTCACAGTCCTCAATACAAGCGGGCTTACGACCACACGACTTGGTGTTGTTCTCACGAGTGCTGCCATGATGGACGATGTAGTAGGTCTTGTCATGGTTCAGGTAATCTCCAATCTCGGAGGGTCTAGTTCTGATTTCAACGCTATTACCGTCATTCGCCCGGTTTTTGTATCTCTTGCATTTGCAGTCGTTGCACCGCTTGCTTGTGCATTCATCGTTAAGCCTGCCACGCTGTCCTTAGACCGTTATCGAGAGAGTCATGCATCTTCAACATTGCACAGAATTCTATGTCTTAGACATACTACCTTCGTTATCCATACTCTACTTCTGGTAGGCTTGGTTGCGGGTTCCGGCTTTGCGGGAACTTCGAACCTTTTTGCAGCTTATATTGCAGGGGCAGCTATAAGTTGGTGGGATACTGAGCTACCTCATCCCACAGCTGGTAGCACTGATTCTGCGGAGAAATCCAGCCATGCCCACGAGACAGTTGTGACGCAGGAGGTACCAGAACACCCAGCGCGTACGGACGGTAACGAAGGTACACAATGCGACCGACCGTCCGAATCAGCCGTTCAGCCACCCACAAACCCTTCAGATCGACCAAACAGTCCCGAACAGCCGAGTGCAACGTCGGGTTCTGCTGTGTATGAGCATTATTATGAACAAGCTGTTTCTCGGGTGCTGCGACCTCTATTCTTTGCTTCTATTGGCTTCTCAATCCCAATTACCCGCATGTTCACCGGCGGTATTATATGGAGGGGTGTGGTTTACACTATCTTGATGATGTTTGGGAAGCTCTTGTGTGGCCTGTGGTTAGTACGCTTCGCTTTGCCTTCTGTCCCACAACCTTTGCGGAACAGGCTTTCGAAATTGAGCATCAAATCGATTCCACATCTCTGGGGTAAGGACTCCAAGCAGGCACCCACACCGACGTCGCACGAAGGGTCTTCAGCCTCGACATCACCGCAACAAGCTGCGTCCATTCAACAACAGGCCCAATCTGAACAGCCGGAACAGACTTCTAGTTCATCAGCTCAGGAGCTGACCACCAATACCTCACCTAATCCACAGAAGCCGTTTTCATTGCATCCTCCCTCCATCCTTGGCTTGGCCATGGCAGCCAGAGGTGAGATTGGATTTCTTATTTCTTCTGTCGCAGAGTCCAAGGGTGTCTTTTCCACCGGTGATCCTTCGGGAAAGGAGTCTGATATATTCCTAATTGTCACATGGGCAATTGTTCTATGTACCATTATAGGTCCATTAGGAGTTGGGCTGCTTGTGCGGAGAGTCAAGGCCTTGGAAGAGACGAAGAGAAAAGAAGGAAGGGACGGGAGGGACGTTTTGGGAGTATGGGGAGTTCGATAAACCGATCGCGATGTGTGGATGGCTCTTCTTTGATGCTTCAAAGACGCAGGTCAATGTACTATGTATTGTTGTGGTAGTGTCTATATAGTCAATTCTTTGTACATACTAACGTCTCCCCATCCGGAGGGCCTGGCAATCGAGATCGTTGTCTGTCCAAAGACAACGCCTTACTGAAATCCGGTGTCGAATAACGCGGCTTATACTGTGTGCTCTGTAAGGAAGAGAAAAGGCTGAGAGGTGAGGATTCTTCGCGAACATGGTGGACTTCAGGGTGCATGAAACTTCCAGTCCGGCAGGTTACACCTCTTCAAACTGGACGCACAAGGTTCGAAACATCGGACAGAGCAAGAGGGTACGTAGCAGCAGAAAACATGTAGGAACAGGGAGATGTCTTGCTTCATAAGCAAACCATTCTCGGAAATGCGTAGATACTAGCCAATGCCACCAGGCTTCTAGGGTGGTTCTCTTGACGTCAGAAATGCTTCTGCTTCGAAGCGATTCACCGTTGAAGGCAAAGGAGAAACGGCAAGGACGTCAAAGGGCCCTCTAAAATAAGAAAAGCATGACGATGGCGACGGGCTGGGCGGCTATCTACAGTTTGGTGGAACTGGAGGGCGTTTCAGGTAGACGTCCATCAACGAGGGCGTCGAGGCGCTGAAACAAAGGAGCCCGGAAGATTTGACTCGACGGTCGAGCCGCGCTACTTGTAACCTAGCAGAAATAAGCAGGTTGTGGATGGCTGCACGCTGTCCTGCCAGTCCTCCAGCTCTTTCAGTGCGCGTTGGCTGCATCGACGTCGCGCGCAGGGCCCAACAGCACATGAAACGCGTTGGACGAATTGCCGTCTGCGATTGAAAGAGTGAAAGGCGACTGGGACGGGGGTCGGACTGCTTTGAGTGGTGCTGGCTGCGTTCATTGGAGAGGCCGCTGCACTAGCCGTGCTGTCCTTTGTCAGTAGTGCCCAGGTGGTCAACCTGGCATCTGGTGGATTGAGCCCGTCACGTGCGCTTGGGCTTGGGCTGCCCGCACCGCTTCAACCTTAGCACCTGGCACCCGTACCAAAGGTAAAAGACCCTACCCTACGCCTACTACCACCACCACGATACGTCCACCACCCTTCGCCCCGTCGTCAATCTCACCCTCACCCTCGCTCTCTGCCAGAGAGAGCCCGCTGCCTGCACGACTCTGCACCCGGCGGCCTCGTCCTCCATGCTCCGCTCGCTCATATAAACACTCCTAGCGCCCCTACCACCCTTCGTCCCGCTGACCTTCGCTTCCCAAACGCTCACCGCATCCACCATTCCCCCTCGCTCTCAGCCTCCTCGATACCCCTTGACGGCCTTGCTCCTCGCCACCAACGAGCACTGGGAGCTATAAACCACGCCAGCGGCCGTCTCCGCTGCCTGTGACACAAAGTCGCGGTCGCGTCTACCCGCTGCGAGCCCCCGCCCGCATCACCAACCGACCTCAGGCAAAGGTCGAGGAAGAAAAGAGTCTTGAAAATTGGGCTCCGTAATTTACTAATTCGTACTTAGATATTCTGTTATAACTTGTCAAGTGAGTGTCTTTCAGTCTTCGACGTCAAATTTCCGTCGGCACAGTATGGGGCACCAGTCTACATCGGATGCAAATACATCGAAACCTGCCAAACATTCACCCCTTTTGTCCGCCACGACACTCAAGCTGACGCTCATGTGCACACAGTATGTACAGTCGGGATCAATTTATGAATCCCGGGCCGGCGCCTCGCCCTCCCACGGACCGTCCTCGTCTCGCCCTCACCCCTAATACCAGCAGCACCCTTCCGGGGAATATGGCCGGTCTTAGTCTTCAATCACCAGCATCTTTCGGCCCTTCCTCTCAAAGCCTTTCCCGCACACAGACCGAGAAGAGCGTAAACTCGTCGTCAATAATCAAGGAAGGTGTGCTTAAAGTGAAGGACGAGGGAATCTTCAAGTCCTTCGTGTGGCAGGAGAGGTGGGCGGTGCTTCGTGAATTTGAATTGGCATTTTTCAAGAACCAGAGTGCCACCAAGGTCTCATCTGCAATTCAGCTCCGCGATGTCGTTGGCATTGAGCGATCAGATGCTGTGCCGCTCGCCTTCGAAATCACCCGTTCCATGAATCCGTCAAAGGGATCTTCGCCCCCACGAGATGGTCCTACGAAAGTTATTACTTGCAAGGTCGACACCGATGAGGACGTTTATTCCTGGATGGACAATATCTACCAGCGGTGTCCTAGCATGGGCGGAGTTAGTAATCCTACCAACTTCACTCATAGAGTTCACGTTGGCTTTGATCCTACAAGCGGAGCATTCGTTGGTCTCCCTGTGGAATGGGAGAAGCTTCTCACAGCATCCGCAATTACGAAAGACGACTATGCCAAGAATCCCAAAGCTGTGCTGGAGGTCTTGGAGTTCTATACCGAGAAATTGGTGAAGCGCTCTGAAGACCCTGCTCAATATCCAAGCCTCACGCCCACCCCTCCCGTCAGTGCTGGAAAGGAGAAACAACTTGGCTTCTCAAGTAGCGGAACTTCTATTGCTCCTCCAAGACCTGCTCCACCCAACGGCTTCGCACGCCAAGAGAGCTACAACCTATCCCGCCAGAACACTCCACCACAATCTGGATATTCTACTCCGGGCGGATATCAGCAAAACCAGGCTGATGCTCGTGCTGAGGAAGAGAAGCGAAGGCGACAGGAGGAACAAGTGCGGTTGCAACGTCAACGTGAGGATGAGCGAAGGGAAGCCGAGAGGCGTGAGCGTGAAGAGCTCGCAGAGTACAATGCCTCTCTACCACAATCTCGAGTGCCAATGGCTCAACAAGAAATTGGCGGCGGCTACGATTCTCGAGATTCAAGCCCTTCAGGCCAGAACTCTCGATACAATCCTAGCCGACCCGCTCCCTCAACACCCAATGCGGCCCGACAGCAACAACCTCCAGGATCTCTGCGCCAGATGCAAGCTCAAAGGCCCGCCCCACCGGCACCAACGCAGAATGGTGGCAACTACGGCAAGCAGTCGCCATCCAAGCTACCCACTGCTGCAAATGGACAACGTCCACCACCACAACAACAGCAGCAGAAATACGGCCAACAGGCACAACCTCGTCCTCCAAATGCTGGCAACCAGCAGCAACGACCACCTGTTGGAGCTAATGCTCCGAAACCGTTGAATGTCGCTAAGCAAAACACTGGAGCGGCTTCCAATGATGCTGTCAAGCAGGCCGAGAAAGCTCTCACAAGCGCACCCCCAAAGAAAGAGGAGACTCGTAAGGATGTTCGCATGTCTAGTATGTCGGAGTCAGAGGTTATGGCAAAGCTTCGAGAGGTCGTCTCCAAAGACAAGCCAAACGATTCCTACAACAAACAGAAGAAGATTGGTCAAGGTGCCTCTGGATCCGTATATGTGGCCAGGGTTAGGGAGAACGCCACCTCGCCAACGGCACGAAGACTACTAGCCGATAACGGACCCCGAGCGCAGGTTGCCATCAAGCAGATGGATCTTCGTAACCAGCCTCGGAAGGAACTGATCGTGAACGAGATTATCGTTATGAAGGACAGCAAGCATCCCAACATTGTTAACTTCTTGGATGCTTTCCTGCAAGAGGAGCAGTCCGAACTCTGGGTAGTAATGGAGTTTATGGAGGGTGGTGCTTTGACGGACGTCATTGACAACAACTCTTCCATTAGTGAAGACCAGATTTCCACAATCTGTTTAGAGGTGAGTTTATTACGAAAATGGTGTATGAACATACTAACCTCGAATTTCTTTAGACATGTAAAGGTCTTGAGCATCTCCATCAGCAAAACATCATTCACCGTGATATCAAGAGTGACAATGTCCTCCTTGATGGACGTGGAAATGTCAAGATCAGTAAGTAACTCATGACTAGGGGTTCTCTCTTTACAGTTTGCTAATCTTCTAATTAGCCGATTTCGGTTTCTGCGCTAAGCTCACCGAGCAACGCAGCAAGCGTGCTACTATGGTCGGAACTCCTTACTGGATGGCTCCGGAAGTTGTCAAACAAAAAGAGTACGGCAATAAGGTCGATATCTGGTCTCTCGGTATTATGGCCATTGAGATGATCGAGTCTGAACCACCATATCTGAACGAGGAACCATTGAAGGCGCTTTACCTTATTGCGACCAATGGTACGCCACGTCTCAAGAAGCCCGACAAACTGTCCAAGGAACTCAAGGCTTTCTTGTCGGTATGCCTATGCGTCGATGTCAAGTCAAGAGCTAGTGCGGCTGAATTGCTTGAGCACGATTTCTTGAAGGGTGGATGCGGCTTGAACAGTCTGGCGCAACTATTGAACTTCAGGAAGAACGGAAGCAGCCATTAAACCCTGCTCTTGTATCACCTACTGTCATGCCTGGTTCACAGTCGCTTTTCTCATTCCCTTCTATTCCGGCAGGCTTGAGTCATCTTTACCGCGAATTAAAAAAGGACGTTTCGTCTTGGATAACCACTAATGAATAAACCAAGACACGCGGCTTCTTACCTTCGTTGGATGAGCTGCTTTCATCATTACCATAGGTTCATTATTGGAGCTTTGGCTTTTTATTTTGGTTTTTAGAGAACTGGGGTCCACCTTTTTTGCATCATCATTATTCCCGGATACCATTCTCAAATCCCCAAGATGTGTTTTATCTCAAGGTGTTTTTTCCGAACCTTCCTCTTGCTGCTCATATACCGGCTGGCTTTTTTGCGACTTATTATTTCGTCTGGATTGCAGCGTCTGGGCCTTTCTTTGCCTTGCCTTCTTTCAACTCTGGTTCCGGCGTTCTCTACATCACTATTCCATGGTCCACTGGGGGGTGCCAATCATCAATATTACTAATCGGCATTCTTGGAATTGCTTCTTGGGTTCGTTTGGCTTTCCTGAGGGCTTTCTTGGAGAAGCAAAGGTGACTGGATTGGACAGGATAAGACAAGAAATAGATGGAAGGGTAGCTAGTAGGCGGATGAAATTTCCAACAGAGCAGAAAAAGTATGAGCGGAGCCGTCTATCTCTCCCTGCCTTTACTACGTCTGCCTTTTTGGGACCCCGTTTAGTTGGAGATGGTCATATGTGCTGCTGTCAATGCTGTAGTACTGTTGGCTATGTGCCTTATTATCTGTGGGTTCCGGGGATCGAAGTGGTGCGGTATGGGTGATAGGGGGACTCACTTTTCCTCTTCTGCTCTATTTTAAACTTGTTTCCTTTTTGAGATAAGGGATATCATGGATATCATGAATACGAATGAAATGAAAAAGAGTTGGGGTTTTCTTGTTTATTTATTAATCTTTCGTTGCTGCTGCTGATTGATTGTGCTTATGGCTTGTGATGAATTGCATCGATTCGTATAGCTGATGCTTTTGCTACTTTGTTTGACAGCTCTCCTCTCTAATATTCCCATTTACCGCCTCTACTAGGCCTTGACCTCTATGGTTTGACTTTTTGTTTATAATGGCGCTTTGCTGACTCACCGCTCGTCCTCTTCTCCATCGTTGACATCACAACCCGTGACTTTTCCTTCGTTTTCTCACCGTTTCCTCCATGATCTAGCTTTCCCCGCAAATATATAAACCCTCTTCTTCCCTCCCTCCTTCGACTTTTCTTCTCTTCTACACTACACAGGTGGTATTGGGACTTGGAACTTAGACGTAACACTGGACATGAATGTCCTGGCTTGGGATTGCTTCGAGCATCCTAACTAAATGGAAACCTTTTACACCGTTGACATCAATGTCTATGGGTTGGATTTCAAGGAGTCTAGACGCGACAACACTGGCAATGATGGAGCTGCATAGGAGTGCGAATGTAACTCCGAATGGATTTGGGTTTGGGTTTGGGGTTTGGTTCATGAACCCTCATGCAATATGGGCATGACTGGGTGTGGGTTGTGGGTTGTGGGTTGTGGGTTGTTGAGTCTCTACGTAGAGTCAAGTACAGGATATATGTGGGGTTTCACGCCTGCAGAATAGGAAAGGACATGTCCTTGCGTGGGATCCTGAATACAGCTTGAAACGTCGGAGATGTTCTTTTGTGAACGAGCTTTGGTTAGGACCTCTCTGTATAGGTTGGGTGTGGGAAGATAACATAACCAAGCTCCCATACATGCTCGAAAGACCACAGATGAGCCATGTATGGTTTTGTGTGAGATCCGAAATTGTCCTTGACCCGGCGGTATGTTCGTTCGGAAGTAACTGGAAAGGAACATGGGTTAGATGTGGGATCCTGATCGAAAAAAAAAACATAAATGCAAAGAGTGCATGGGTTTGGTGGGATCTCAAACATGCGTCTCCAAACCCATATGAGTGTGGTGTGGACGAAACTATGTCGATTTGAAGAGTCAAATGATCACAAGGACACTATGGGTTCGGTGGACTGAAAGATTCACACGCAACTTCCATGTTGGTTAAGCTTTATTCTACTCATGGACTTATCGATACAGCATTGACAAATGAGTAATGGCGTGGCGTGCTCCGTTGAACGCCAATCACACATCTCAGTGATGGTTTCTGGGTCTGGTTTTCAATACCAAAAGACGACATTTGCATGTGGGAGATAAACTGCAGATACAAAAGCGGCAAATGCTCTTGTGTGGGTGTTTTGACAAGAGAAAACGAATGTTGGGATGTGAGGAGGGTGTTTTTATAAAAGCACGATCGATGTTCTGTTCCCATGGTTGTTCTCGGGTTGTCAAATTGGACATTTAGGAGCATGAATGTGGTGGTTGGAGAGGGGGTTTCCGACACAGCGATACACCAGCTCACATTTGGCTCTCTGGATCAATTTCCCTACCATATCACTCTTTATGGGGAGGGGTGTGTGTGGAGGTGTGGAGAGAAAATACAAGGGCTTCATCAATTTATGGAATGTAGGTTCTTTCACTATCCCACTCAGAGGCAAAACATGGTGCCGGGGCGGGATAGGAGTGTTCTTCTACAACCATAGTAGCGGGTTTGTGGGGGTTTCTAGGTCATTCATAACCAAGCGTGCTGTGGAATGGGTCGGTGGGGAGTAATATTTCTTCAGGAATGGGGATGAGGATAGGGCACGTATGCTAAGTTTGGATTGGGTAGTTTTAACTCTCCTGAAAAATGTCTGAAAATGAATATTCATGATATAACGGGTGTATAGTGGGAGTTTTGTGGGCTGTGGTCACTATTTCAAAAGGATTACTACACGTGGAGAGGACTGGGGAATGGATGAACAGTGAGATGATGGCCGGGAAGTGGAGATGATGAGAAGCATTGCCACGAGAAGTGATGATGAAAGCATCATTATTGTCAACATGAACAAGCTCTCGTTCAGCCCTGGGAATCACAAATCAGTCAACAGTTCAATGATGAAGATCTGCTCATGGTATAAAGATGATGAGCATCATCACTTTCCAAGTAGATTATCATCGCAATCCTGGATATCATTCCACATTCCTTGACATTCCTTTATTCCATTCTTCCACCATGTTGTAGGTATCACCATCCTTACTCGACGAACCATTTCGTGCTTTTTGCAAGTGCCACGAAAAAGCACATAAAGAAGGCATACTCAGCGTGTCTCCTTTGATCTCCGAAATCCACCACACATACATATCTGGGGTCTTTTCTCCATTGACTCCCCCCCATAATGCAATTATCGTGTGGATATCTAATACAATCCCGGATAACCATTTTGATGCATCATAGATCAAGGCAAAGGCCATCGTTGTGGTTGTTTTAGTTGCTTTCTTTCAATTCAAAGAGAGCTTACAGCCAAGAGGTTCAGAAAGGAAGTCCAAAGATGCTCCCTTCCACACCACCTTTGTTTGAAAACGCTCTACACGTCTCTCCACATCATCGGTCCGTTCCTCGAACCGTTTGATCCAGTCCCCCCAAATCCACATAGAGGCCCACCATGCTTGTTTGGATCCCGGAAGCATATTAAGAGTGTTGGCGAAGAGAAGAAAAGGAGAGAGGAACGGCAAGAAAGAGGGGATTTTATATTTGAATAGGTGTTGGTCACGTGGTTTAGTAAGCACTTAAGGGGAGTGATTGGGCCATGTTAGTGACGTAGGCGGTGACGGACTACTATATATATCTTACGAAATTATGCTCTATTGTTTTTACTTCACTTTTCAACTATTGTTCTTGCAAATCCCGAGGGATTGAGGAAGCTATGGAAAAATATCGTCATGTCTGCGTTACGATGGCATATGGCGAAAACCGTACAGGATGCCAAAATATGGTTTGCTGGTGCGTGTTCACCCTTCCAATTCCTCGAAATCGATGTGAAGGTTGTATTCGGTTCGATCAAGAAATACGTTCCTCACTATTTATTGAAGTTGCTGGGTATAAATGTCGAGTTTGTGGTCCATTATTTCTTCGCCTTTCACTAAACCGTATTTTTTCAACATATTACTGTGATGAGATACATGTGCATCTAGTAATTTATATGGATCATTTTTAACACCTTTCTCATTCGTATCATGATAATGTCGTGTTTCGCAAAAGGAACGTACTGAATTCTCTCCGGTTGTGAAAACCATCAGTGACCGCATAACGACGAGTCCCATCATTTACAACCAAGTAGAAGCCATTTTTTACTCCAAACATTGGTGAAGAGTATCAGTATCACTTTTCACAACATTTTACCAAACTATCTAGATAAAGTTCTACGAGTTTATTTACTGAAGGCCATATTCGTAACCCCCTTCGGGCGGCCACGATCATTTCGCAGAACAGGTGATGCTTATTTTACTCCATATCATGATGTTTATGGTGAGGTATTGACTATGAAACTTGAGTGGGTTTAGGTATTTGAGGGAGATACTTATGGGTCACGTGATCAGATCACCGTTTTCCTTCCAGTTCCACCGCCTTCAAAGCAGTATCACAATGCTGGAGATATAAAATCCCCCTCCTCTTTTCTTTATCATCTTCTCACTCACACCTGGTTCTGGGAATGATTACAAATGTCACCACACTGCGTGACATGAGACAATGTGCCAAATCCTGATTATGATGAGTTCTGTCAGGGGAGAACGAAGGGAAATATCGATCACTGGGAGTACCCAAATATGTTCAGCAATCCGGTGACCAAGTCCAGGCGAATCAAATGAACCATCTAAAACTAATGTTCCATAGAAATCACTAGCAATCGCGATGAAGAACCTCCGTCATGAGCTTGCCATTATCGAGAGCTAAATGCCTGTCAAGACGCCCGTGATGTAATCGAAAAGCCGGGGGAGTAACTGTGGATGGATGAAGAAAATCATCGAGAACAGCATCATCGAGTTTTACGAGAAAATGACTGCGGGTGGATTTTAAATAAGATTTAAAGATGAGATAAGCTGTGAGATGGGAAGAGATTCTTTAAAAGTCTTCAGCAAATTGTGATGCAGATATTCATCAATTGTGAAAATTGATGATCTTCACCATCAGGAGAAGTGAATATGAATGGCTTCTATACTGTCTAAATGCACACGTTGGAACATCAACGTCATCGAATCGGCCAATATCTAAGTACTGAGCTGTAGACATTTAGCATAGAAATGCCTCATAGGATGAAGTTCAGTTGCGCAACCAGACGACATAGCCCCATATTTCAAACTCTAAGTCATCAAGCATTCTAACCCATGGATGCCGGGCAAATTGAAAATATAAAGTGAGATAAGTGTTTGAATAGTTAGAAAGGAGAATATTGAGTGCTTAATGCAATTTGTATCCTGAATAAGCGGGTTGGTGTCAAATTTCTCTGTTTCGCTCAATCTTCAAGCATCACTGCTCTTCATCTTGCATTGTAGCTCCACGATAGTGCTTAACTCCATTACCATGTCATTTCTATTCCGGGAACTTCTCATTGAATCCATGTTCGGTCGGACTAACACAACTAAAAGGTGAAATTCTCACTCTGTTCAACCACTGCATACTTCCTTCATAGTCTCACATAGTCATCAACCACAACCAAATAACACCACCAGAACATCAGAAACAATTCTCCGAGTCCTAAAATATCTAATAATAAGTTTTATCTTTACGGCAACTTTACACGGCAAGCATCTTAGAAAGATCTCACCTAGACCATCCGTCCGTCAGCTTTTACATTTTAGGACCCATTCAGGCCGACAACCACTAAATCATGACTACCGTTAGTTTATTTTAATAATAGCGTGCATCATCGGAAATGACAAGCGAGACTTCGTTATTGGGTCTCCAGAGACGGAAAAACAGACAGATCACACATCAAACAGAACATACGGAATCGGGCTTCTCGAAGTATGAAGAGAATAAAACAGAACAAACATGCATCTATTAAATGCCTTTGTTTTAAACAAACGAAAGAACACACTCATTACTGTTTCGCATATCAGCCTTTATAGAACCAGGGGCAAAGACAGACGACATGACACCTTAGTATTTTCCAATACGTGCTCCCTAAAAGTAAACAACAAGAAAAATTCTATGTGTGTTGCTAGCATCATTATCAGAATCACCAAAAAGATACCATGTTTCCATATCATATGTAAGGATGCCACTAAACAACGAAAGAACAGCCACCATGGCTTTCTTGTATCCAAGGTCGATTTGGGTCCAACATAATTTTACGGCCCTGATCTTTTGTGACCATACCTATCCTAGTTCAACAATATAAATTATCGCAGCCTTGCAGGTGTTTCAAACCATCAACCTCAATAAATTCATTTTTTAGAACCGGTGAGAAACCAAACACCACATGTCTTCCATCATCGTCCATCATCATCCATGTTTCAGTCTACCCAACAACACGACCATAAGACTCCGTCAAATTGAATTTGGAACAGCGACCATATGTCCATTCTGTTTAGCATATAACCATGAAATGAATCTTCTCCCCGCCCAGACCCACATACAGTAGTATCATAAATCATGATGTTGAGCTGAAGTGGGACGAGCAACAGAACCATATCAGAGATTTCTGGCCATGGGTTTCCAACCCCATAGAAATCCCAGACACAGTGATCAATATCAACTATCCGAGCTCACAAACAAACCCATAAGGATCTCCAGGCTCTCTTCTAAAGCAGGAGAAAGCAGATAAGAGATAAGTTATATATCTGCGATTGTTATTCTCCCAAATCCCAACTAGGGGCTTGTTATTCCATATTTTATCCATATTGAATCTCCAACATGACACTTCATCATCAGTGGTGCAATAAGCCTGCCATCCCAGAGCGAAAATCTTGTTATTTTCATGGAAAGCCACAGAGCAGACAAGCACCACATAGATCAATGATGACCGATGTAATGTTCGCAAAACCCAAATCCATAACGCATTTACCACGTAAGGTTTGGAGAAAAAAAGGGGGGAATCGTCGGGGGTTTATTTCTCTTCTTTGTTATTCCCAAGCCAACCTATTGCTAGTTTGATCACCGCCTATTCGAAGCAAAAGACAAGACAACCAGGACGTGATTTTCCCACTCTTCAACAATTATTCCCAAACAATCTCCGTCAATCCTTTCCAATCGTTCATGTTTTCCGAACCAAACCCACTACCATGCAAATCTACCCAAGATTCCCTACAGAATGCCTTAAACCAAACACCAAACACTAGATCCAGAACCATGGAGCTTTGCCTTGACCAATGATGTTTGTTCTCTCAAGAACATGTGTCTCATCGATTAGTGAAAGATACAAGACACCAGACACCACAGCATGCTTTAGGTAGTTTATTTAATATTTTAAATCAGACCCAGCACCATTGCGTTTTCGATGTAGTTGTTTAGTCCCCCAAGAACACTCCCGGCGTTATATGTGTGAGATATCAGACACACACCAACCATAAAGTTTTACGAACCGTGTGCTTTACTCCCAAGGACACCCTACCAACCACCATATCGTCTTCCATGTGTACATTTTCCAAAACCAAAACCACCACCGTACTGGTACTCGTTCCACGATTTCTCTTCCCAAGAACATCGGCGGAGGTCTTATACCTGTAGGATACCGAACACCAGAGGCAGACCAAGCACCATTCCTTTTTCCCATAATGAGTGTTATTTCCCCAAGAACATTCGTAGCAGCGCTATTAGTGGGAGATACCAGACTCCACCAACCACCACCACATCATTCATTTCGCTGGTCCATTTTCGTTATCCAACCCAAACCTAGCACCATCGCCCTTTCACTTGCTTTTGTGTATTCCACAAGAACATGAGAGAAGACCTTTATTCGTTAGACACTAGACACCGAACCCAGCATGGCATATTTGGAATCATCGTATGTTCCCTCAAAACATTGACTGAGGCCTAGGTGTAGGAGACACCAGGCACTAAACCCCATCGCTGGCTCTTTGTAAAATATTGTTCCAAACCACACCCACCACATCCGTTTGCTTGCTCCTGTATTTGGGTCCCAAGAACATTCACTGCGGTGTTGTAAGTGGGAGGTACAAGACACCAGACTCCACCACCCACCACATCGCTCTGGTCATTATTCTAAACCGAATTGAACACTGCACCATTCATTTTTTTCTTCTTCATTTTTTTATTCCCCAAGACCATCAATCAAATCAGCCACATCCATTAGGCACCAAACCCCACCACCCACCATACCGCTTATTTTTATCGTGCATGTAATTTCTCCCAAGAACATGTAAACTTTGTGAATCGTCATTGGTTATTCCAAACAAATTACAGCACCACTGACATTATCCATATTGAATATATATTCCCCAAGACCATCACTGTAGACCCTTGATCCATAAGACACCAGTTCCACCACCCACTACATCTATGCGTCCGCATTTGTATTTGTCCCAAGAACATTCATAATTTCTGTAGCTTTCGTTGGTAACCCCAAACCAAACCCAGCACCATGTCCCTGGTTAAATCGGTTCTTTGGCTCCCCAAGACCATCAATACAGACCCCAGAATGTGTAAGATACCAGAACCTCAAAACCCACCACACACATAGGGAAGGTAGTCATAGATTTTTATCCTCCCCAAAGAACACTCCCAACATACGATTGTCTCTTGAATACGTAATGCACCACCACATAGGCAGCCTTTTTAACGCCTTTTGTTTATCCCCCGAGACCATCAAACGAGTGCTCAGACGGGTAAAACACTGGACACCAACAACCCACCACATTTGAAAAGCCAATATCATGTTTTATTCCCCAAGAACCATCCCCCACATTCGAAAGTCTTTCGAGATTGTAAAATATCCCACCCACTCCACTACCACCACATAAGGATTTTTTTGGTCCATTTCTATTATTCCAAACCAAAACGCACACCACCATGTCTTGACTCGCTCGTACTATCCAGAACCAAATCTACCACCATCGCACTCCAGATACTCCAGTACTAATATCCCAAACCCAAACCCAAATACAACCCATCATTCTTCAATTCTTCAAATAACTTCCCACCCGTTCATACTCCAGACCACCCCAACCCCAACCACCACCCATCACTTCTATCTTCCTTACCTTTTTATTCCCACAAAACCATCTTCAAGCTGTCAATTCTATAAGATCATTCCACCTTCTCTCCCACCCACCACCCACCACGTTATTCACATACCTCTTCTCCTTTGCACCCACACCCCACACAACCCATGATGGGGAGAGTCAAGAGACCGTGACACACTGTCCATACACACTATCTATTCCAACCCATCCATTCCACCACAAAGCAGTGTAGCGAAGAAGCAAGAAAAGAAAATCAAGAGGAGGTGGGAAAGAGGAGGTTTATATACCTGGGCGATAAGGCGTTTTTGAACGAAGCATGTGAGAAGATGTGGATATGCGGTGAGTACTTTGAAGCATGTGAAAGGGGGTGCGGTATATATTAGTATATGTGATTTGTTGGGGGTTAGATATGTGGCGTGGTGTGGTGTGGAGCGGTATGTATTACTGGATGTAGTTTATTGGAGTTAGATAGGTGTGGTGGTGGGCGGTAAGGTTTGGGAGGAGAACGAGCACGGAGCCGGGTATCCCCCTCAATACTTCGTACGAGGTTAAGCTTTAGGTGTCAAGGCAGTCTAAACATACAGGGCTTTAAGGTGCATGTAGTTGCTTACATAGGCCCCATGAGCTGTCAGGTGTCTGAAGTAGGTAATGGATTTCGATAGTGGATAGGCATGTTAGAGGATAGAGGTGAGAGAGTTTGAAATAAGAATGGGGAATATGAAGGAGGTGATTCGTACGTAGGAAGGAAGTGTGGGAAACGTGGGTAGATGATTTGAATTAATGGAAAGGTAGATGAATAATAATAATACTTTCTTAATTTTAAATCTAGATATTCTTACATACATGCTCTTGATCTTTATCAATTTCTTTTATCTCTAGTATATGTTGAATTTTCGATGGTGTTATGTTGATTTTGAGTTGTGTAGTCGGGATGATCCTTTCTGGTACATATACATGATCTAAAGCCTTAAGCTTCTAAGGTTATTCCAGCGAGGTGATAGTTACCGTAGTGCTGTATTTCCTTCCTCGTTACCTTGATGCTTCACCCCGCAATCCGGATGTCCTTTGCCATCAAATCACCCAAGACGTGTCTGCCTGATTATTTATAATCACTCCCTCTCGAGACACCAAGGGCCTAGAAACCACGCATACCCCTGGGAACGCACAGTCGGGATCAATCCCACCACCGCAAAACGGGTAGATATCCCGAGCCGCACCGTTACATTCTCCCCTCTCAGATCATTGTACCGAGTAGTCCAATTGGATGATGACTATGCGGTGGATCGTCTCGACATATCCCTGTGTCGATCGTTCGTTATTAGATTTTTCGTCGCATAACGCGGGTGAGATATTTATATGTATACTCGAGCCAACTTTTGGCTCCGAGGAGGCTTGATGGTTGAGTAATCGATGGAAGCTTTGTGATATCGTGGAGATCCGTGTGTTTGGTCGTGGGTTGAAGGATAGTGGGGATGTCGGTTGATTTCCGATTTGGGGAAGATTTGATTCGTATTCGCTTGTGTGTAGAGGAACTGTAGACATGGTCGACTTGATGTTTCATTCAACATCTCTCACCACGATATCCTCCATCCCTTGTTCAACCTGTAGTGCTGATGTATGCAGGATCGTGAGCTGAATGGAAGGAACGGTATCCTCAAGGAAGCTCCTGGAAGTCGACATCCCGTCTCAAACGGCGATCGGTCGATGAGTCATTCTTCATGCTACACTCATCTCATCAGAAATCACACCTGTGAAATCGTATTCCGGACTCATGGTGTATCTTGAACCGCTTCTCACAAAGCCACACTCTTCCATGGGCCATTGTAAGTAAGGTAGAAAGGGTTCAGGAATGAGGGGTTGCATCTCCATGAGGATGCATTCGGGAGCACCATCCAGGAACCAAGTATGTTTATCACGCTTGAGGAGTATACACAGGATACCTAAAAAGATGAGTGCCCTTGGCCGTCGTTCCGCCACTAGGTCCAAAAATTCTGGGGGAATCTTTTCGATCCAGACCAACCCGGCATATTTTGGTCCAAGATGAGCAGATGGTTCGTAGGTGAGTGCAAACGCTTGCTTTAGCCAGTACAGGGTGGTCTCGTAGATGGGCGCTGCGTGCATCTCATCTGGTGGCAAATCTGATGTAAGAAGGGGGCGTAGAGCCTCTAGCCGATGATCTTCGGGATTTAGAAGAGGATCTACATGTGGTAGGCTTCGGCGGTGAAGTTCCCTCTTCATGGAACTGGCCGCTACCCAGTCTATCCACTCCTCTGGGAACTGGCCTACTCCTCGATGTAAGCAGAGCCATTCCGGTGTGTTGTTTCCGTTGAATGCCATGCCGGGCTTCGTCGACATGGTGAAAGAGAAGACCGTCGTGATGATTGAGTATCCTAAAATGGCGGCAATGTTATCCTCGTTAATATTTTCCATTCCGGCGCGGAACTCCGGTAATGCCACGGATTGGTGGTGAAGAGCCAGCCGACCATACTGGATTCGCATAGCTGGGTCAGTGGCGACTTTCTGGAGATGCAAGGCAGCCACCGCGAGCATCCCCCGCATGAGGAAGGGGTACTGATGAGCGAGAATGGGGAGGTCTATCTGCCAAGGCAGTTCGTCCCCAGCGAACCCGTCCCCAAAGCCGAAACAAGTGGAAATAGTCCATTGGTGAAGAAGAGAGAGGTCAGTAATGGGAAGGGCATTATCCGAGATGGACGGATACAACGGTAGCTCGCCGTTGGAGCTCTCCGGGGAATCGGTCCTGGTGGAGTTGGATGGGGGAGTCAAAGGCGCCGCCGATATGGATGAATGACGCTGAGCTTGTGCAATTTCAAATGCAGATGGATAGATGCATTCGGATGAATACCGGACACAATTGGAGCATATGGGTTTTTCTTCATCACACTAGGGGCCGAATTAGCTTTTCTCCTCTTCAACCCCTATCTGCAAGCGACCTACCTTGATCTTCCTGCGTTTGCAGGTAGCACAACCAGATTTGACCTTCCGGTGAGGTCTTTTTTTGTAGACAGGCATATCCGAGAAGCGAATTGCGAGTGGTTAAGGACAGTAGCAGCCTTATAAGAAGCAGAAAAGCAGCCCTCTAGGATGCCCAAAAGGATAGGCAAGATGCAGACGGCCAAAAAAAAAAAAAAAAA
>AJFL01002221.1:0-11246 GCA_000467735.1 Rhytidhysteron rufulum CBS 306.38
TTAAGGAATGTGGGCGAGTTCTTGGCTTGGTCGGAGAGAACTCGACAGCTGGGTGAGGATATATACGGATGCGGTTGGGGGAAGCAAATAAATGCAGCGACAAGAACATGGACAGGATCAGGATGGTTGATGGTCAGCCAGGCCTCCAAGATGGACAGGGCTCCGTTAGTAGTGCTAGTAGTGCAGCCGGACCCTGTCAGTATCCGGCCAGACGGGGCCAATGGCCACAGGGGGGATGAGAGCAGACCTTAAGCCCTATGAGCACGCCGATGACAAATGGAGCGCCCTAATCCCCGATATAGATAGATATATTGTTCCAACCACCAGCCTGTAGGGCTATCTGTTGTAGCCGGAGCCTGGCAACGCCTATGCTGATAGGCAGACAGGCCCAGAGACCAGCTCGCGGGGATCGCTCATGCCCAGAGTAAGCCCTGCGATGCTCCTCAAGCCCCCCAAGCCCAGCCAGGCGACGTAGGCGACGTATTCCGGCGCCTTTTTCAGCCTGTTACTGGCTGCCCAGACCCAGGGACGGCTGCGGTGAGGTCGTCCTGTCCAATATCCAGTTGCTTGTCGAGCTGCACGTGTGCGGCCCCATGTCGCAGCAGATTAGGTGATTGATTATGTTGTGTGCATTAGATCCTGGCAATAGTGTCCCACCGTCAATTTTGCCAAAGGCCTTCTCGGCGATAGCATTCGAAAAGCCTGCGGGCATACATGGAGAATGCGGGATGGGTGAGCAAAAACGTCCAAGCATGCGAGCATGGCATTTAGTCGCATCGTCTCTTCTAGGATACTTGGTCTATTTTTCTTTTCCTTGACGTTGTGTTGCGTTCGATAATGATGATGCTCGCTTGACATAATTAACCCATCAGTTGATGTCTATGTTTGGGTGGCGGTAAATGATTCGGGTCAGTCGACTCAGACCCAAAGAAATCGAGCCAAAAATCGAAATTACCACGATCGTGAATGTATGTATGTATATATAGATAGGATCATCAAACACAGGTTAGATCTATCAGCCTCAAACATTGGTTAGGTTTAGTGCTCATCTGAAAAAAGGTGAGCTACGATCGATTCAAGCTTAACACAACCAACTCCGCCAACTCCAAAGCGCATCTAATTTCATATCGCACAGACGCCCGGAGGCAGATCAAGAAACCATGGCACATGGGCCCGCATGGTTCCGTTTGTTTCTTTAAAAAGCAATCCCCACAGAGAGAAAGAGTAGGGAGAAAGATCTTCGCTGAATTATGTCAGAAAGCAAGATTGGAATCGGTTAGGGTAGCCCTAAAAGCAGAACGAACTCCCTCCAAGCTTTGGCCCTGGGTGACTTTAAACATCAACTTTAAATCCTCCACTACTGATCAGGATTCGTAACGGGCCGTCCGTCATGCATGCACGTACCTAGGTACACGGTTGTTTTTGTCATGCTTCCGGGGTGTCGGGGTCATATGCATCAGACATATATGCTGGTTGGCCAAATCGAGAATGTTGCAGATGAGAGGAATTCTTGACTTGTCTGTACCTAGGTAACCACTCACAACATCATGCCCCGGGAAAAGATAGAATCGTAAGCTCACCGACCTTCTCGTTAACTAACCTCCATCTGTAATGTTCCATGATCGCCATAATAGCTCTGCCAATGTCTTGCCATTCCAGGCCTCGTCATCGCAAGCTCGCAAGCGTCTGCAGTCATGAATAAGCCGCCTCTTGCGCAGCCAGCAGCAGCAGAACCAAACTTTGTACGGAGTGATTTCTCCAAGGAGCTATGAACAAATCTGGTTAGACGGTCTAATGACGTTCTGGGAATCCCCATATGCCATTCAGGGAAACAAGCGGTGCGTAACTATGAACGGTTCCAGATGTAAGGCTTATGGGTGGTTGGTTGTTGGTGGGTGGGAATGAATGAAGCTTTCCCAGACAGCCAGGCATCCAAATCTAATTGTCGACTTTCTTTCTTCAACTGTGGTTGGTTGCACGTCTCACAGGTACATACATATACAAGAAAAAAATATTGAAGGTTAAGTAATTGATCAAGTCGCAGATGCATGGACTGGAATTGATAACTCAGCAAAGCAATTCCATTACTTTGATACATGCATAAAATACCTTCTAGCCTTATGATCAAAAGACGTTGACTTAGCGACATGGGGATCACGAGGTGGAAAATACTCTATCACATGCCATCTGCGTGAATCACAATGGTTGTAAAACAAATCAGTCGTTTCTGTGCCTCAGCGCATTGCATCATACTTAAATCTTATCCAGCTTCTCTTGATATACTCCGTAAGCTAAAACACATTGTTAATTGCGTGTACAACACGATCACCACGTTCCAACTGTTGCCTCAGGCAACCACGTTGACCCAACAGCAATCTAAACTCACCACTCAAAAGCCAATAATCATAAGGTAAAATTTACAGCTTCCATTTATTTAAAAAATACTTCCACAAAATATAAACCGCATGACAAGGCAACAAGGCGAAAAACAAAAAAAAGGATGCCTAAAGCCAGGCAGATTACACAAACCAACCTACCATCCATCCATCCCGCGTACAAACGAACTTCAATTCCCACAAACTCACCAAGAAATTCAAACCCACTTAACCAAGCGAAAAAAAAAGTAGCATCTACGTATTCTAACCAAAACCTCTTCTATCTCAAGCAGATTAAAAAGAATCCACAGCAACCCCATTCCAAACCTTCAAACCCACCCCAGGCCTGATTCGCCATTCACCCGCACCGACCACCAACCCCCAAAACCAGCCTAGCGCAACAACAACCACCCTCCAGCTAGACAAGGATGACGCCGCCCGGACGAAAGTCCTGACCGAACCCAAACAGCCGCGCAACTTGTTCCCTCCCCTACCCTACCTTAACCCCCCAAAGACACACCGAACACGCCCACCGACACCCGTAACCAGCACAACATCATCCATCAACCCAACCCACAACAACCCATCAGAATATTCCCAAAAATGTCTTTTTCATCAACGTCCGCTTAAGCGATATCCATCTATGCCACTTTCGCGGGTTTTACTCGAGGTTTGCTGTCGTAAAAGCGACGTTGCTTCTCCCCGTCGCGACCGACCCCCTTCGCTCGTTTTTCGCGCGACCGAACCAACCCAACCCAACCCGCCCAAAATTTTTTAGCTGAGTGCACCCGGGAGGTCAACTACGCGCCTCGGTCTGCAAGCTACGCAACACCCAATCCTCCTTCTCCAACCACAACTTGCAATCGTTGCTTGATCTCATCATCTATCGCTGTTTTCACGTCTGGTGTTCATCATGACGGCAAGGGTCACTGAGCGCAGAGTGCGCCAGCGCAAGCTATCTACCAAGCAAAACCTGTCTGTCCTACGCGAAAGCGAAATCGAGAAGCTTGCCGACGACGACTCTAGCCGCCACATTCCAAAGGTTGAGACCGGTGTCGAAAAAGGCGAAGAAATTGTAAGTTCTCCCTTTTTGCCTTATGCCTACCCCAATTTGTTCGTTGTAATTTCCCAACCACACCCCTTTTTATTTATTGGACCCCAGCCTCACTGTCATCCATTTGGGTGTGGGGCACGTGATGTACTCATCCCTGGATGTTGCAACCATCAACCACTTACCTTTCATCCGTGCATCCATTGCATGGAGTGACCAAGATGAGCATGCTAATAATAATGAATTAGGAACACCACTTACAAGCCGTAATCTCAGCTGCAGCAACTGGTGGAAAGGTTGCCCAGCTATACATTCCAACTCCAGAAGCCACACAGAGCAAACTGCAATATGAAGCCCTATACCCAAGGCATTTCACGCAGCCTGCAACCTACATTCGTTTCTCATCCACCGTAGAGGACACATCAGGATGTCCGTATAACATGAATAGTGAGGATGCCGCCTTTCTCAAAGTTTATAACCAAAAGAGAGGCAAGCACCCATGTACCGAAGACCAGTTCGAAGAAGTAGTAAACTTCTTCGAGGAGACGGTTCATGCTAAACAACCTCATGCTCATCTCGATAACACACCTCCACCCAAGTATGAAGAGTTTGAGGCAGAATTCAACGAAGACATTAGTGAGCCGTCGAGAGTCTTCGCAAAGGACATCTACGACCACTGGAGGAATCAGCGAATCCTAAAAGGTAACCGTGCACTGACGCCGTTGCTCAAGTTCGAAACGAACCTTGATACGGATGAATCGGATCCCTATGTCTGCTTCCGTCGTCGTGAAGTGAGACAGGCCCGCAAGACCCGTGGCAGAGATGCTCAGGTGGCGGATAAGCTGAAGAAGCTAAGAAAGGAACTTGAGGATGCAAGATATGTCGTGAACCAAGTGGTGCAGAGAGAAGTACTCCGACGAAACCAGCTTGCTATGGACAGACAAATCTTCGAGCAACGCATGGCAGTCAAGGAAATTAAGCGGAAGCTTAGCATTAAGGGTGATGACGAAGAGCTCCTCATAAACCAAAAGGTTGGTATTCACGACAGAAAACGAAGAAGAATAGAAAGCTCACCGTTGCAGCCTGCGCCGAAACCCAAGCCCAAGGTCGATGTGCAGGCAGTGCAGAGAGGCATCCCAGGCATGGGACCCAAGCCTCACCAGCTCACTCGTCCCGACGGTCGTCTCGTAGAATCCGATCTCATCTCGCTAGAAGAGCAACAAGCCAAGCGTTCCGAGATCATCGATGGCTTTATCGAGGAAAACCTCAACAAGCACCAGAAATGGAATATCGGATGGGTGGATCATACCTGGCGGCCCATCACCCCGCCATTGGAGCAACCGCCTGCGAGAACCAACTTCCGTCCCGTGTTCACAAGCTCACACTTGCCCACACCCCCCACATCAGAATCATCTCAAGAATCAGGTGACCCCATGCAGATTGACAATGTCCCAACCAAGCGCGACTCGCATGCGAGCTCCATGTCTAGGGATGTATCGAGGATACGATACGCAACGCCTCCAGAGGACGTCCCCTACCAAGATCAAGCACGTTTCCGTCGCCGCACCGGTCGAGGTGGTCGCATAATGATCGATCGACGAGGTCTGAAGCGAGAGCGATCAGACTCGGATGATGGGTTGGACGATCGCGTCGCAGATCGTTTTAAATACTCGGGCGATAGCAGTGAAGACGAACAGATGTACCCCGTCGACTGGACTGACAACATGCACATCCGATACCGCATCATGCTGGATCGCCAGGGCGAAAAGTCGCAACAGCAGGCACATGCACAGGCCATAGCAGCTGTGCACAATCGTAAGGCGATTGAAAACCATAATCGGTCGTCATCAGGGCATTTGCTGCCGCCTCCTGCACACCATGCCGGTTGATGACTGATTGAAAGGGAAAGAGATGGATGGAGAAGAACGAAAGAAAAGATGGAAATGACGGAAATGGATTTGAAAACTCATTATTGCTTTACCATGCGCTTTTGTATACCCCGGAGGACGATTTGCTGTCTTCGATTCGAGTTGATTCGATTCAAAAAGAGGAGGAAACCGACGGTGGTTATCCGTCTCCCCTCGACTGTTGTTGCTGTCCGTCCACGAAATAATTTCGGGCGAATAGTCGAATACCTCAACTGAACCATGTTTTGCGGAACGCAGGACGCACACGTGGAAAAAACCTGGTTATCTTTTTTTCTTCCCCTTCGCTCTAAATACGATGGACGAGCGCCAAACAAGGGCGAAGACTATCTCGTGAAACGGGGGTCCGTATTTGTGTGTTCTCTTATGTACAAAGACATCCCTTCTTCGTAGGGATATCTATCAAGGGAGGATCGAGGCCGAGTATAGGCGTGTTCATCAGCCAATTAGGCTTTATTTGGGAGGACTGGAAGGATTCAAGGAACTGGTGGATGAAGAACTTTCTTGTCTTAAGTGATGGATCGTTTGAGGATTATGGGCTGACCTATGGGTGCCCCCAATTTTAGCATTAGTAACCTGAACTCGCTTTAGTATGGCGGGTGACTTGAAAAACAATTCAAAATAATGAAAACCGAAATGCTTACCTTATGTGGGCATTTCCTTGAGTCAAGAGCCCTTCCTTTTTTCTCGCTTACGTACTTATGAAGCCGGGCGGTTGAACTTAATCAAGCAACCCTCCTCCTCTTATTACTACCATTCTCCAAGCTCTCCTCCGCACCCCTACTCGCTCCCCTTGTTGTCGGTGGTGATGTACCTCCCAACTCTTCAACTAAGCCAGCGAGGATCTTCTCCGTTTCCCTCAGGATCATCTTCTCACCCATTCGTACTTCCTTGGCCATTCTTCTCCTCTTTTCCTGCGGCATGAGTTGCGTAAACTCTTCATCTAGAGTGGTGGCGTACTGAGAAATCCTCTTCTTAATCATCTCATGAAGCAGTTTCGCGGCGCGAGGGGACAGTTTATCAGATTTAGGTAGCTTGGATTTCGATTTCAACCGGTTAAACTCGGGAGGTGATAGGAGGAATGCTTCAAGGGTTGTGATTAGTTCTGGGGATATATTGTCCAAAGGATTATCGTCATCTGGGACCGGAATGTCGTAGCCTGTATCTAGGATGCCATGTTCATCTAAGTATTCTGAGCGCTCGTCGATAGTGGATGATGCGACCTTTCCGGATGTAGTAAGGACTTCGCGGATGAGGTCCAAAGGCAGTTCGGCAACATCGTATTGGGCATAGTTGTCAGTTGTATAGCCGTAGCGACGAAGGAGATCAGAGCGTGGGAGGGGGCCGTAGTCGTTGAAGATTTGTTCTCCTGGGGCAATGGGTTTGAGAGCTTTCATTGTTAGGGTGGAGGTTTCGTAGAAGAGTCGGGCCTGTGTTTTCCTTATTAGCGAGAATAGAGCAAGGAGTGCTAATCAAGCAACTGGGATTTTTGAAAGGGCTTGTAGTCTTACATTATTTCTGTCCGCATCTGCGTTGAGGATATCAGCTAAGGGAACCATGCCCTTGGGTAATGCTTCGTCTTCCTCATCGGACGCATATCCCTCCTCATCAACCTCCGTTTCGTTATGAACAGGTTCGATATCAAAAGCATAAGCCATGATAATCGAACCCATTCGATGCGCCAAAGCTAATAATTCCTCGTTGCCCAGCTTCAGCTCACCAGATCTGAAAAACACCTTCTCATGCTTATGGATAACTGGTATGATATTCTCTGTGAACGAAGTATCCGCCCCCTCCTTCCCAATTTTCCCTCTAACAGCACTGGCTTGTAGCTCAGATAGCTCGTCGTCACTCCAGAACATCAGCGTGTCGAAGGAAGTGGGTAGGATATCGAAGTAGGGCTTCCATCTTGAGTGGGGCCCTTGAAGGTACTCATAGACCATTGTAAGGATGAGACCAAGCCATGGATCAAGTTCTTCAAAAACCTCGGAGGGAAGCGTTTTCGAGAGAGTAGAGTTCTCGACAGAGAGGATGGCGGAGCGCGGGATACTGAAGAGGAGATCGTCTTCGGAGATGGGAGCGATTGCGACTGTAAGGTGGGTCGGTCAGCAATTACGGATTTGTTCATGTCCGCTGCACTCTCCCTTGAACAAGGAAAAAAATTTACAAGAAGAGAGAGAAAATGATGAAGCACGCCCTATCATGCTCGTAGTCTTCAGTGTAAGAAATAAAATCCAGTACTCACCAACACCCCTTCCCTCATCCGCATCCCGGAGATCTCGCAAAGCGATCTTGTCGCTAATCTCAGCATTCGAATTCCCCAGCCAAGTCAAAAAAGCTTCGGAGAGCCACGAAAAATCGTCTTCTATGCCTTCCATCATAGCTCTGGAATCAGGGTCACGGTGCTCGAGAGGAGATTTCGGCAGTGTGGTATGGTGGAGGAGGAGAAGCACGGAATATGATCATTGGCGAGGGTGGACTCTTAGTCTCGTTAACGGAGCCGAGCGATGAGCTAATTGGCTGCCTGTCAGGTGGCATTATGACAAAATTGGTGGATACTAGAGGTGTACAAAGGTACAAGACTGAAAAGTTATTATAAAGCAAAAGAAATTTATTAAACATAATTAACACGAGGGCGTTGAATGGACGGCGAGATGTTTTTGCGCATATCTCTAGTTTTCTTTTCTTAGATTATTATAAGATTTATATATAATAAAAGAGTAGTGCTGTTAAGTAGCAATAATTATCTTCTATCAATAACCACCGAAATGCCTAATCCTTTTTATTTCATGACTCTCTTTTTAGGACGCCTTAAATCCGGCATATAGAAAATCCTAGGTGCTAGTGATAAAGAGAATGCCTTCCTGAGACGATGGAGAACGCCTGACATTCATTATCGTCATTGTTTCATTGCAGTATTGGTCTCATGCCGAAAAGCCACTCGTGCCTCCTCTTTTAATATAGGTCGCTCAACCTATACCGCCAACCGCTTAGGTTGTGCGCCACAGGTTGATATGTAATGCTATGGGGTTCATGAATTCCTATCATTGTCACTATCATCATTTTTCGGTTTATACATAATTGTAGTGAGGAACTAATGAATGGTCAATACTAAATACCACTAATAATTGAGTGGCTGGGTCTCCTTCTCACCTTTTGTTTATACCGCGTGGTCGCACTCGTCGCAAGTATATTGTCCTTGATGCTACTTGTTGCGAGATGATTTAGTACGGTATGATTTGGTAAAATCAAAACGCTACTATCATCCTTCATTGGTGTTGTTCCGTTGAGAATGCTCTTACTCAAAAACATTGGGAGTGTAGGTGGCGTTGGAAGGTTGCTAGCAGCCATGCTTGCTCGCTCAAATCTTGGTGACTCCTCCGCGCAGTCGAGATCAAGTAAATACCGAGGAATAGACCTATGATAATTCTTGGGTGAAGATGGGACGCAAGGCGCCGGTTTACTAAGGGCGTGTGGATTTGGTTCCGCCCGCGGTGCCTGTTCTTTGGCTGGCACAGGTTGAAGCTCGGGTGTTGGAGGAAGCACTTGGGGAGGATACACTCCCGGGGGTGCACGCAGTTCTGCAATGGGTGCGGGTACCGGCTCCTTGGGTGGCTCGGGCAGGCTCAAGTGTTGCTGAGGGATGTCATCGGGGGAAATTTCCAGGTAGTTCACAAGGATATTAGTAAAGTCCACCGCCGTGGGGAGAGTTTCCGAGAGCTTCATTTCGCCGTCGACGATGAATTTGAGATGATGCGTGCCGGGCATGATATTGATAAGAGCAGAGAGTGCATTTTGATTCTTACTTGGACCACTATAATAAATGAATGGCCAGGTCAGTAAGCGATGTAACCCCAACTATAGGCAGATATGAATAGGCGCATAAGAAGGCAGCCCAAGAGCCTCATTATTATGGCTGACGAATGCTTCATGCTCCATGCTCGATTTAGATATCAAGGCGACAGAGTGCACGGAAGCATGCATAGGAAGCAAGGTGCTGCATGCTCCGAGACAGTAAACAAACCTTGGGAGGACTCGGGGTCGAAGAAAGAACAGACGCAATTGTCTCACTCACTTTTTGTGCAGCCGGTATTTCCTATCCCAATTGCCAGCAAATGTTCCAGTCACGTACACCTTCTCCCCTCCCCCCGTCCACTCGATAATTGTCGGCACCGCTGGCCGCGCGCCATCCTGTTGATGATAGTCATCCTGCAGCTCGTCCTCGTCCACCGTCGTGCTGCTCAGCACAGAAGTCCGCCGGGGGATTACGCCGTCCACGTCGACAGGATCGAGAGGGCTATGGAGGTCTGCGGGAGAGATGATGGGGGAGCCGGGCGTGTGCAGTTCCTCCTCGATGGGCAGCGGTAACCGTGGAGGGCGGCTGTACTGGGAGGGCGGGATGTAGTAGTCGTCGTTGGGAGAAGACAGGCGCTCGCCGTCGGGCGGCTCTCCTCTGCTCCCATGGCTACCCTCGTCCTTTGACAGCGAGGGCACATCGACGGGCTGGGTGTGCGGTGAGGGCGGCGTGTGTTGCTTGGGCGGTTGCTGCTGCTGGGGGGGCGGCTGCGGCGACGGCTTGGGCGGGGTCGGCTCGCGGTGGTGATGGTGGTGGTGATGAGAAGGAGCCTTGTGCTTGGAGGATTCGTTGCCCATTCTCTCGTCGGCAGAAGGGGGTCTTTCGCGCAGAGAGATGTCGTGGGCTCGCAGCTGGTCGGCAACGGTCGCGGCAACAGCTACGCTGTGGGATCGGCCGCGAGAGTTGGGGCGGATGATGGTGGAATGTGCGGCAGCCGACTCGAGGCTGGCAGATGGAGGGGCAGCGGTGGCCTTTACGTTACCTGAAGCGTGACTGAGGGCTTGAATGCTCTCACGTCGACGCGGCCCCACGATCCGCGCCGAATGATGGTGAGCATGGTTATGGTGAAATGTCGCGGGGCCATGTGATGGAGAAGCAACGGCGGGCGACTGGGGGTTACTGGTGGGCGTTGTCGCGCGGGATGGATTGTTGCCCATGCCTAGAAAGTAGCCTCAGCGCAAAAAGAACTCGGTCGGCAGCATGTATAACAATGGGGATCGAGTAACAATGAGCGGGCAATGGGGCAGGTAGCGATGCGATGCGATGCGACGACTTGCTGCGCTGCGTAGGGGCCGGGCGGGTGTCACAGGAATATCGTGTCCCATTCGAGTTATGTATTCGGGACGAGAGAGGGAGTGCGAGCGGCAGTCATGTCTTGCTTTGCCTGCTTGCTAAGATCCGCCCCAGATTTCCACACTTAAGCTCCCTGCTGGCGCGCCGCAAGGGGGATGGGGTGGGAGTTGGGGTAGAAAAAAGGTACACTGCTACTGCTAGGCCCTGCAACGCCAGAGAGCTCCCAGCAGTGCCAGGCTCCATTGCTTGCTTGCTTGCTTGCTGTTTGTTCCGTTCCACTGCCCAGGTGCCCGCCCGTCTGTCCTCCAGCGCCTCTGCTCTCTCTCTCTCTCTTTCTCTCTCTCTCTGTCTTGCTGCTAGCTAGCTGGCTGCCATTCATTCTTCTGCGCCCGTCGTCCTGTCTATCCATCCAGCTTCACACTTCTCCGCGCAGCACGTACAGCGGTACTACCACACACGATAATCATGGACAGCAGCTCTTCTCCCACGGTCCAATGAACCACGCATTCTCCAGCAATAACAGCAACAGCCCAGGCAGCTACAGCAGTCAAGTGCGGGCATTGGGTTCGCTTGTTCAAAGCCCTACCACCTAACGTGCCGGACCTCCTTCCCCGACAACAACCCAATCCGCCATGACTCGAGGCCGAACAAGCATATCCCAAACACCACCACCACGTCATAATGGATAATGCATTCACGGCGCTCTACTACCTCGCCCTCCCCGTCGTCAAGCCACTCCAATGGCT
>AJFL01002222.1:0-53736 GCA_000467735.1 Rhytidhysteron rufulum CBS 306.38
AGCGGAAATCATGACCACTCTGTGATATGAAGTTAGCGTCTTGGATTTTCCAGTGCCTGGAAACTTGGTGGGTGTTACTTACAGACCAAGGAAGACTCGCTTATGTGATTGGTTGAGAGTTAGGGAAACTTTGAAAATATATATAGCTAAGCCATTTGGAAGGGGTTTTGTGTGGTGGGGCAGTGCCGGATTTTGGCGGTGTATATGCGGATTTTCTCGGATTTTTGCGTGTGGGCGTTTAGGAATAATTCTCCCGCGTGTTATTAGGCATGTTAAACCGACCGTTAATCGTTTATAATTTATATATCATCATTTTGGGAAACTTGACGCGAAAATCCTTCAGGATTGTTTTTTTTAAACTATCAGAATATCTCAGCATCGTTCGTCCCACCCATATTACCCATTTATTCGTAGCGACACCAATATGCTACGGAAACGCGTTGAGCCCTCCAAAAAAGCGAAATTATACGTCTATTACTCCATTGTAAAGTACATTCACCCCCCAATCGACTATCCGCTACCCAAAGCGGTTAGTACTATGATTGGGTACCTAGATATTCGCCCATCTGGGCAGTGACAACTTGGATACTCAGCATTGGAATGATAGTTATATGAATTACGCAGACGGACACTTAGTTGTGGAGCCTGGTCAACCCTGCATCTGAAGGTGAAGCATATTCTCTCTGTAGCAATCATCTCCAAACCGGCAATGAGCTCCTTCCGAGGCAGACTACACCTATCCCAGAACCTTCACATGAGCGATAAGCAAGGAGAATTACAATCTAGTAAGATTTCAATAAAAGTCTATAAAATTAATAAGCTCTATTGCACGGCCTTCCTACCCGAGACAGAACCCGAGTTAGAAGAACGCGTAATTTGTTACACAACGATTCGGACCTACATACTAAGTAGGTATCCTCGCTCGTTATAACGTCATCTATATACGGAACAAGGCTTCCCTCTAGCCACTGGTAGCTAGAAGTATTCCGGCGGTTTGCGCCAATACGAATGACGCTCTTTCGGGATGTACGGCCGTCAAGGTATCTATGGAACAGCAGACAGCAGTCAAGTAAGTGATGACTCTCGACCCACATGATGAACAAGGGTCGGTCCAACATAGCACTGTCTGCCATTAGTAGCGGCGCAGGCGGCCGCTCGTCACTTTGGGTGTGCACCAACCCTGGACGTTGAAGACTGTCAAAGGATAGACATAGTACTGTCCATTGAAGTCTGCGATCTGCGCCCTTGTCGTCCTACCATCCTCATATCTCCTCCTCTTCTGGTGAGTCGTACTGAGCATGCTCGTACTCGGGATCCATAACCTTTTCGATCAATTTCAACAGCGGACGCAACGGTAACCCGACAACGTTGTCATATGTACCCTCTATCCTCTCAATAAGAATGGATCCGGTACTCTGAATGCCGTATCCACCGGCCTTGTCCACTCCGTCGCGAGTCTTTACATATGCCAAAATAAGGTCATCGGTTACTACACAAAGTCAGTATGTTAAAGGCTGGGCTGCTAGAGGAATAGCATACCATTAGGATCAAACGTTACAACCGTTTCTTCCACATGAGACTCAAGAGCGTATCCGGGATCTACCGCACTCTCCAATGGAGTCATGACAGCTACAGCCGTGTATACTTTATGAGTCCCCGTGTCTCTCAATGTTGTCAACATGCTGATGTGATCCGCCTGACTCCTCGGCTTTTCCAATATTTGCCCACTATGGCTAACTATTATCGTGTCTGCGGCGATGATAAGGCCGGGTTCGCCTTTGTCGGAGTCAATTTCTTTCCTGTAGACTTCAAGCGCCTTTTTCTGTGCTGTTTGGAGGACATATTCAAACGGAGACAGAGATTTTGGGAGATCTTCAGGGAATTCCGGAGGCACTACATCGACGTTGTGGAAACCAATCTGTCTATCAATTAGTTCATGTTCCGAGTAAACAGTCGGGAAATCTTACCTGAGCTAGGAGCTGTCTCCGCCGGGGTGATTTGGATGCCAAAATAATTCTTTTGCCTTTCAAAGCCAACAAAGCAGGCAGTTCTAAAGGAAAAGGTCGTTGTAGCCGAGGAGATGGAAGTGGGCCTGTAGATAACCTGTTGGCTGGGTTTGGCCTGCCTGCATGTGCATCATCGTACGAAGGCGGGGGGTCGGAAGGAATCAAGTTATTTGACATGGTCAAGTTCAATTAAGGCAGGATTCGTAACTAAGAAGGTAAGAATAACGGGGCAATGGACGATTGAGCTCTATGTCCGAAGGAAGCTGTACTGTTGTGAAGGAGCGATAATGCAGGAAAACAGACGGTGAAAGGTGGAGGGAAGCTGGAGGTGGGTTTGATGCCAAGCAAGCGCGACGCTTTGCTCTAAATACGCCACACCTTGTGCCCCTTGCTGCCAGGCGATCATTTCGTTTTCCATCAAGAACCCCTGCAATCATCTTGTTCGCCATCATCCGAGACAGCTAATACGAGCTTTCTTCTATATTTATCCCTCTCTTGCTTGAATGCACTTCCTTATTTGGTACCCAGTACATGCGAACAAGCACGTAGCTCTTTGCCGGCAGCCACTCTTCTCGTATCATGACGTGCTTCTCTGATCCCGGGAACGAATCAGAATATAATAATGCAGGAATTTCCCAGTTCGTATCTCATATTGCGATATCTGTAAGTTGCTTCTCTCGTAAAAAATGCGATATCAATATATCACTAATGAAGACGATGCATTGCTTGCACAGATAGCACTGATTATTCAGTACCTCTTCATCTTGACTAATCATCCTTTCCGTTTCACATGTCTACTACAATCTATTCTCTCCTCTGTACACTCTACGTTCCAAGAACTTGCTTGGGACTTCAACAACCCGGTCTCGCAGCCAATCTCCAATACCTTTGGCAAAGCAATCCAATCGTGTACTTCCACTGACGCCTCTGCCGAGGATTCCGTATATGACAAAGTGAACGGCCATGATGCCGGGAAACTCCACTCTCTCAACAAAGTAGTCGTCGCTCCAGTCATCGCCGAGTAACTCCTGGAGACGAGAGATGGAAAGGTAGGTACGGAGCCAGTCCCAGCTCTCTTGATAAAGAGGCGATGACCTTGGATAAGAGGAAGGGAGTGAGTTCGGCACGAAGAATCCTATATTTGCATTCGCTCCTTTATCTCCTGATCGAGCCAGAGCAATGTCCCCTAAACGAGCATGGACTGTTGGGCCAAACGATTTGAGATCGACGGGATCTATAGTATCATAACTAACGCGCTTCCCAAAAGCTTCGAAACGCGGTGGAGGTGACGTTGCGATCGACTTCACAACTGCAATGCCTCCGGAAGAGATCAGGTTAACGGATGTCTTAAGAGATGAATGCGGGAAAAGAGCTGGATAATAAGACAGGTATGGCTTCGGCAGAGCACAGCGCTGGTCAGGCGAGTTATGGAAGCCTATTAAAGATGAGCTGAAGCAAACATAGCAGATTGACAAGATTACCAGAGAATACTTGCATGGAATACTCGGATACCGTCGATGCCAAACCCAGATTGACATTAGGATCAGAGGTCTCAGCAAAGATGCGTAAGTAGGTCGTACTTCTCAACTGCGATCTCGGATTTGGCTCTGGTATGCCAACACTATAGTCACGAATTGTGAGACTTTGCACTGAATTGCTTGGTTGCGAAGAACTCACCGTTGGAATTCCAAGATATCAAACTTATCGAGTATACCCCTTCGCTTCAGACCAGATTTCAACATCTTCTCATACATGTCGAATTTCTCTTTCGTTGCGTAACCTGTTGCGTTCACTAAAACCTCGCTTTGATACCCGGCACGGTAGAAAATCGCCAATTTGGTCGTCGGAGGTGGAGGGGCTCCGCGAATGCCCCATAATCTGACCCTAGGGTTGATATTAGCGGACATCACTTGAACCTTTGAGGTACGTCTTCAGTTTATATACCTATCTTTGCCAATCTCGCGCACCTTCATATCATCCAGAATAGCTTTTACGTCACTATTCAGGTATATGTTTCCTTGTAACTCGTACAAGAACTGGCATCGAACAGTGTCTTCAGTAACAAACCCCTTTGCTCCTTCATGCTTCGTAACTGTGCAAGTTCCATCCTTCTCCACCTCAGCGATTCCATAAACTATATCATAAAGATCATCCAAGGGATACTCGTAGAAGCCAGCGAAGTTCGACCCGGTAACATATCCACTACACTCAATGAGATGACCAGCTATAAGCGCTCCGGCGAGTCGGTCATAGTCAGTATCGGACCAAGAGTACCAATACCACGCCGCTCCGATAACCTAATTATGCTTAGAGAAGCCCTGCCAAAGAGGGACGAAGTCTTACAGGGCTAGCATCAGCAACTCTACCAGCGATGATGATGTCAGCACCTTCTTCAAGGCCTTTCACAATTTCCCGAGCTCCTAGATACGCGTTTGCACTAACCACCGGTTTATCGTCCTTCTCAAGTAAGGCGAGTGTATGCTTCGCATAGTGAACATCTGGATTGTTGGAATCAAGATGTGGAGGTAACCCAGTCTTGCGAATATCCTTCATAAGATGTAGTAGGTTATCACCTAAAACGTAAGCAACTTTTAAACCTAGTCCTTTTTGTAATACCTAGGTTCTGTTAGCAATTGAATCTTATTAACAGCGGCTTAGTATGAGTTAATCTTACAAGCTCATGCACCTTCTCCGCCAGACCCTTCGGATTATGGGCACCTCCGTTGACGATAACCTTAATTCTCTTCTTCGCCAAAAGTTCCACGGACTGTTCGATCCCATCCCATGCCGTCTGTTCCCATCCTGGATGCTTACCCAATGCATGAGCTTCCGCATTTTCCGCGATATTGACCTCTATTTGTCTGGTGAGCACCAGCGTCCCATACTCTTCAAAACAGTGAAAGAGATAGTTTACCAGCGAGGTAATCACCCGTTATGAAGTCAACATCTCCCAGTTCTGCTTGGAGTCGCATATGGTAACCCGGATCGGCTGCACCATATTAGTTAGGGCGTCGTTCAGTATATGAGTGATACCTTACCTTTATAACCCGAACAGTTCGCAATGCGGACAGAACGAGTTCCACGCTGGTCTGCCCACCGCGTTTCATGGTTTACATACGCCATAGTATTTTCAAATGAAACTAATTTTTGGTTCGGGATATTAAAGATACTGGATAGAGAGCACAACGGTTTAGAAGTTTAAAACAAACTACTATCTATCTAGCTTTAACCTTACAAATTTAAATACAATCCTAACATCAGTAGGGAATGTTTAAATAGACGACATCTTCCAATATGCCCTGCACCCGAATATGCGGGGTTTCGACAATCACCCTATCTATTGGCCGAATCAACGAGTCGTACATGTCGACATCGTTCTCGGATATCGTAACCAAGACAAGATGCAAACGAATATCGTTCCTCGCATAATTCACACCCTTAGAGAAAGATTGGAAAAAAGAAAAGCAACATGTACGTTATACTAGCAACTTAATTACCTACCTAATCTGTCACGGAATCCTTCGCTTCAAATACGAAATACGAAACATCTCGGACTTACAAACAATCCGTCTATGAGTCAAACAACTAATGACTAAACATAGGAGTATACCACGAGATGAATTTCTTCTATATATACAGTCGCACTTTTCATCTTCTCTACAAGAATGGAAGATATAATTTATACCCCACGTCTCCAACTAACACGTTTAACGAATACCGACGAAGACTCTGATCATTTGAAATGGTTTCATCAGGTTTGGAGCAATGATATTGCTACGGGATGGAGGTGAGATATCTTTGATTTCTATGCTTGCATTTCGGAATATGGAGTTCAAGAAACATGATATCCCACTTCTTAAGTAAACTTAATATCTAATCTGTAAAAGCATCCACGGCGCCAGAAAATCCATAGCAGAAAACCGTATCTTTATGATTGAAGTACAATCTAAATACCAAGAAATCACATACGGGATACACATTCGACCAACCACCAATCCCGAAGCAGCAAAGGAAGGAAAAGTGCACGGAAAAAAAGATACCTACACCGACTGCATAGGAACCATAAACCTCCGAATCAACCCATCCACCTACCTCCCCTTCCCACCCCTCGAATCCCCCAAACCCTCCACACCCTCACTACCGCCACAAGACCAAACCTCCCACCGCACACTAGGCTACCAATTCCTCCCCTCGCACTGGGGATCCGGCTATGCCACCGAATCCGTCACTGCCCTACTAAACGCGTATGAAACTGCCCCCCGTGCCCCAGGGGAACAATTCCGCTACGTTGAAGCTGCGGTTGGGGTTGAGAATCCTGAGAGTAAGCGCGTGTTGACCAAGGCGGGGTTGAGATATATTGGGATGTTTGATACGGGGGAGGGAGCGTTTTTGGCGGGGAAGTGGAGGGAGCCTGGGTTTGAGGTTTGGGGGAGGTATGTTTAGAAGAGAGGGTGGGTGTTTGAATGGATGGGATTGTTATTCAAGTAGAATAGAGTTGTGGAAATACAGCGCGCAATAACTTGACAGATAATTCAAGAAGCCAACAACTCCAAGCAATTTCCATTTTCCTTGATAAATTTCACTCTGCTCACATTCTTCTTCCCTCTTAATCCAAAAACCACTTCGGAACCTCCGGTCCCCAAACCGCCAGACTCTCATCCCCCGCTGCACCCCACCCCACAGGCGTATCCTCATTAACCAAATCCCCATCCGCATAATGCTCGATCATATTCCCCGTGGTATCCCACCAATAGTCGAAGATCTGACTACCTAGGATATGTCTACCGACCCCCCACACACTCTTATACTCCTTCGAAGCCAACCACTCGTGTCCTAGGTTCTGAGAATCGAAGTCGTGGACCTCGAAGGAGCAGTGATGTACATGTGCAGTAGGGTTTTGTGACATGAAGAAGGTATGGTGGTCAGTGTAGTTGGGACCGATGTCGACGTGTAAGAAGGCGGCGACGTCCTTGCGGGTGCTGTTTTCGCCGTCGACGTAGAGGAAGTCTGTTGGTGCGAGGTTGAAGTTTGTGGTGTACCATTTTAGGATGGTAGGGAAGGATTGGACACAGAGACCGTAGTGGCCGAGCTATGGGGTTTGCCGTGTTAGTATTAACTATAAGTATAGGTTATGGAAGGTCTCACTTTATGTACGGCTGCCGGTCCAGGTTTGAATCGCTGGAACTTGGCGACTCGTGGTTTCTCGACCTCGTAGTTTGTTGTGAGAACTTCGGGATAGGGACCTGCTTCGTTTTTCTGTTGACCGTAGACTAGGTTTATGGGGAAGCCTTCTGGATCTGTCACTGTCACCATATGGCCACCGCCGGGAGCATCTTTCAGCTCTTGGATTGGGGTCGCGTTGGGAAGTTTGGTTGCTCTAGGGATACTGATTAGAGCTCTTTCCCCTTGTGACAGATGGAGGGTAGACATACTTTTCAAGCTCCGCATAACTCTCAACTTCAAAAGCACCTCCCAAGAACTTCTTCGGTCCCTGCTGAGCATAATACACGTATGGATCGGTCCCATACCCCTTATACCATCTCTGCGTATCCGTCTTTTTCGTAACCGACATACCAAAATCTTTCACGATCCGTTAGCGTCCATCAACCACCTAACAATATCCTCTCCCAAGTTCTATCATTCCCAACGCACCTCTCAAGAAAGCTGTAATCTCCGCCAGATCCGGATGCTGATATCGCATATGCACAATCTTAATAAGCTTGATCTGAGCATCCCGATCAATACCGACTTGTTTCTGCCATTCGCGAAGGGGTTGAGAATCCGGTCCTATAGCCGCATCCTGAGGTAAGGAAGTCCCACGATTGGGAGAGGTCTCGCGACTTGGATTCTATAGAGCAGTATCAGTATAATTCGACCGATTTAATCCCTCCAAACTACCCATTCCTTAAGCCCGGAAGGACACAGACAAGAGTTTCATGGGAGCTATGTGGGGCTTCCGAGGATGATAAACACACCTTTGGAGTTACTTTATCCTTAAGTTCGTCGAACGCCATAGCGGATGGTTTGTCGAGAAACTGAAGAAGCTGCGAGGAACGCAATATAGGTGAGAAGTCGCCTGAGCCATTGCGTAAACCATTTCAAAGGGCGGTCTAATCGGTACGTAAACGTGGACGGATGTGGGGTCGCGATGTATGGAACGTGTGGAGAGGAGATGCCGAGGGGGAGCTCTATGTGGGACGGGTGGCTTAGCCCTTTACGGACGGAAATATCTCCGTCCTACATCATTCTAAAAATTGCTTTCGGTTGTAAATCAATTGGACGTCTTTTTATGACAATGAAAATGTTTCATCTATAAAAAAAATATCTAGAACGGTTACAAACCCTAGAATTTCGTTTTCTTATATCCATCCTTCCAACTACTTACTACTCGTCTATCTATTATGCTCGCAAACAGGCTGTGAAAGAGTTATATGCATATACACGACGGGGGGTATAGGTAACATCATGTCCCAAAGACATATAACACTTGCAAGCAAATGCCACCACAATCCACGCAGCAAGCAATGAGTAGTTGAACAATCGACAAAATAGATGTCTCAACTGCGGCGGGCTCGTGCCAATAAGCACATTAACAAAAGGAAGAAAAGATTTCGATCCCCCTCCAGTCCAACCAAATCTGCATTCAATGAAACCAGTACTCTGGTTTGCCCTTTGTATACTTCGAAAGCGATAAGGTGGAGAGAGAAGGGGAGAAGTATTGAATAATATGCCATATTTGTCTCTGGCAAAACGAGTTCGGTGTAATCCTCCCCAAGAAAAGAACTTTCCCAATCAATAAGCACTTGTCCCCAATTCGCCCGCGCTCCATGGTACACCTTGCCAGCTGAATATTGCAGGTGAAGAGAAGATAAGGATATTAAACTGAGAAAGCATAAACTACAACAATTTACCGAAACTTTGTGACGGGACCTCCCCAAAGACGCCTACTGATGCAATAATTAACCGGCTAAGGTCTGAGAAGAACCTGAGGAATAGTACTTTGAAAAGACCCAATTCCGCAAGACAGACGGAAAGCAAATACGTGTGGACTATTATAGAAATCCACCATTACGTCTTTTTGTGTATCAAAAATGCAACCGGAACCAAAACAATAGATGATTTGGGGGTAATCATCGATCTTCTTTACCACGCTGCCTTCCTAACCTGCGGAACAAGTCCATGACTCGTTTGGCCGACCCAGAACTTCCACCCTGCTTGTCCTCATAAGCATCTGCAAACTTCCGGCTCTTCTGCAAAACTCCAGGACGTTCGCGATGCGGTGGCTCATTGCTGTTGAAACCAGGAGGATATTGAGGACGGTGGTGTGAAGTGGGTACGGCGGATTCAGATCCCTCGGAGTCGTTATTGTGATAATATGGATGCGATTGCGATGCTGGATGAGGTTGGTTTGGCCCAGGGAATTTCTCGTCTCCAATCGTTGCTGGGTATCCCTGCTCGAAACGGGTCTGCTGGGGTGGCGCTGATACCGGACCTTGCCTTACATCTCGAGCCCGTTGTGCAGGACTAGCTCTGGAGTTATCAAGCTGGCCGTCATAAAGTACAGGAATGTTACTTCCAGTCGTGCTCTGGCTCGGAGACCGACTGTCACTCCTTCCATGAGGTGCTGCACCTCTGCTCTGGCCTCGACTACGAGCTCCTTGAGTTGCTGACCGGCGTGTATCTGTGCTCGAATATGAGGTTGCTGGTGGAGGAGCCGATTCTCTGTGACTGGAGAATGTTCTCGAGAACGAAGTTGGCAAAAGTGAGAATCGTCTTGACTTAGTAGCACCGCTTTGATCGGCATTTCTTCGACTAAAGCCAAACGAAGTACGCCTTGACTCAGTTGACCGCCGAGGGTTTTCATCATTAGCAATAGGCCCAGGCATGCTCGTAGGAGGATATGACTTCTGGGATTTTTGCTGGGTTTGATCGTGAGTTGATCGGCCACTGAAGATAGAAGTCACTCTTCCAAGCGTTTCACTAACCGTGTTAGAACGCCTGTGTCCCTTCTGAGCCGCGTCTTGACTCTGCGTCACGGATTGTTGGCTCATTGACGGCATGCGCTGCGTACTTGGGCGGCCAATAGAAGTTTCGCTAGCATATGGCTCTTGTTGTGGCATTGGAGCAGAAATGTTATATTGCTTTCCTTTCGGCTGAGAGAAACGTCCTTCGACATTCGTCTGTGCCACGGTTGCAGCAGCTGGTTGTCCATACGAATTTCCACGGGATGGTAAACGAGCTCCACCTCCCACGGTGCCTTGGGTTGAAGGTCTTTGAGCAGATGAAGTCGGCGCATTTCCGAAGGCTGTGTAATCGGAAACAGATCGAGGGACATCGCGGCCAGGTCGGGTTGGTGGTGCCATGTTTCCCGGCAGTGAAGAACGTGCCTGACCACGTGCATTTGTGCTTGATTGATATCCATCAGTGGGCGGAACTTCGACTGGGCCTTGATCTTTGACGCGGGTCCTGGACGCTGATGGGCTAGTAGCATTCGTACTCGTAGTAGGAGGCGATGCTTCCCCACGGATAGTTTGTGATTGTGGAGCAACATATTCAACTTGAACTGTACGGCGTTTGTTGTCACGTTGACCTTTCGCCTTTTCAGCTGCTGATTGGTTAATTTGTCCATGTTTCTGTTGAAGCCCACCGACAGCGGAGACGGCGGAGTGTGGTTTCCCTGGTTCCCTAACAGACGCACTTCGCGCAAGCATAGGGGTTTCGAATGGATCTTCTATTGCCGAGTTAGCTAAAAAACAAGACAAAGATTGAGGTCTTCTCATCTTACGTGAAGGAACAGTAGTGTTGGTAATATCATTGGATGTTGTTGCACTAGACGTGATGAATCCAACCACGTGTGCATATTCGCTCAGCCAGCTGTGTCTTGCAACTTCGAACAAGTCTGCTCGTTTCCGAGGATCGGGGACCAGTATGCGCTTCAAAAGATCTCTCGCGTGAGGTGTTACATACTCCGGAAAGGTGAGTGGCGTCGAAACGATGTACTTATATAGAAGATTAATGTTATCTCCTTCAGGGTTCGCGGGATCGTCATCAAAAGGTAGGTATCCAGCTAACATGGCATACTAAAGTGCTGTTAGTAATGGTCATTGAATGTATGCAGAGAAAGCTCTTACTAGGATGACTCCGCAGCTCCACACGTCAACCTTTCGACCCGTATATAACGAATCACTAACTACAAGTTCAGGTGCAGCATAGCAAGGGCTACCGCAACTTGTCTGCATGAGATCTCCACGACGAGCGCCATCGGTGCCTTCAAGACCCATCTTCCTAATGAAATCCTTGTTGTTCAAGTTGTATTCAATCTCCTCGCCGAGCTCGTCGTTTGGATCGAACGTGTTTGCGAATCCGAAATCAGTAATGATAATGTTACGATTCCGGTCTAACAGAAGATTCTCGAGCTTCAAGTCTCGGTGCACAATACCCTTCTTATGAAGGTATCCAACTCCGGATATTAATTGGGCGAAAAGTTTGCGGGCTGGATTATCCTTGAGGTAGCGGTGATTCAGAATGTAGTCGAACAATTCTCCTCCAGAAGCGTACTCCAGAATAATTCCTATATGTCGTTCCGTTTCGACCATCTCGTGGAGGCGCACAATGTTTGGATGCTCGAGACCTCGTAGGATTTGGATTTCGCGGTAGATCTTGGCTAGGCGACTGGAATTGGAGCCCAACGTCTCTCGTCGTATTAACTTAATAGCAACTTCAACGCTGCTGTCTTTCTTCCAGCCCATCTTAACCTTGCCGAATTCACCTTCTCCCAATGTCTGGCCAAGTATGTAATTGCCGAATCGCGAATGCTTTCGCGAGCCTTCAGATTTCGAGTGATCCTGTCTGCTCTTACCACCTCCACGGCCTCCATCATCTACACCTTCACTACCGACCAGACCAAGACCCGTAATTGGGGTAATATCGGGACCATTGGCTGTAGGTCTTGCCTCGGCTTGACGAGCCACTTCCCGTGCAATGTCCTCCTGAGGATCTGCTACAATTAATCGGTTAATGACCGTGCTCTCCTCGCGAGGAAGAGCTGTTCCTAATGGTGGTTGTCCGACGGCAGTTGCGGAACGGCTGTGGGAAGGCTGGGCTGGAGAATTTTTGGCTCTGCTTGAGCTATTTTGATGTCGAGGACTATCTTTTGGTGTAGATGGGTGACCCCTCCGCCTCTCTCTATCGCTTCCACTATTATATCCGGCGGCTGGTTGCGCTGCGCGTGATGAAGGAAGTTGATCCTCCGTGTCATTATTGCGATTAGAAGAGGTGCGAGGTGGTGGTACTGGGCCTGATTGTAAGGCGGATACGGCGGCAGAAGGCATCACGGGTGACGCGGGCTGACCGCGCGGCGTGGTCATGTTCGAACTGTTTGAAATGGGTGGGGACTGGTTATCGAGAGGTGTTGTTGGAGAGTTCGGGGACGCGCCGTTCCCGCTGGGTTGTCGTGAATGTTTTCGTGACGAAGCTGGCGAAGCAGCTACGGTCGATGACTGTTGGGTGTAGTATTGGTCCCGACCATGCTGTGACTGCTGCTGATAAGATCTGTTTGATATTGCTGGACCGCCGGGCTGCACTGCTGCCGTAGACATTCTACGCTGTCACGGACAGTCGAGGAAATGGTCTTGCAGCAGAGGCTTTCACGCGGTTGCTATGCCCACTGTGCGTGCGGACAACCGGGGTAACGAGGCGATGTTTTGGATGGGAGGGACTCGGGAAACGTGGATCATGAACGGCCTAGGGCGGCGTGGTCGCGGTGGCTCGAGGGTTGTCTTGGATCAAGCTGGCTGGTGGTAGCGGAGCCGGTCGAAGCGTGGATTGAAGCCCAACGGCGAGAGCTGGCGGGCGGTGAGCGCGGCAGGAGAGGCGACCTGGGGAGGGAGACTGGTGTCAGAGCCGGGCAGAGTGAGATCTTTCACATGCAGCGCGGGCGATGAGAGAGCGGGCGAGAACGAACGTGATTGTTGTTGCGGAGGGCAGGCAGCCTCAGGCGCGCTTCGCAGCGGGTTGCAGGATGGGGACTGGATTGGAGTATTGACAGGACGGGGTCTGCCAGCAGCGAATCAATCGAATGGGGCCCGGCGACTGCGTTGACAGACACGACGAAGGTCGGTCGACGGCGTGCGAAGAGGGCTGCAGACTTGGTCAACGACGTGAATGGAGGAAGTGAAGGAATGGTGTGTGCAAGTCGCGGCTGAAGGTCCAGAGAGCTTGCTTGTGAGTTGCGGCGGCCCAGAGGTTGCAATCTCCCTCTCTCGTCTCTTCAGGGGGCCCGGCGATGCTTAGTAGCGTCCGAGCGTGGAGCGGGCCAACAAGCCTGACAACCAAACTTTGGACGACCTCACGCTTCACACGACCTGGTAGCAGCCATTGCAGCCCGCTAGCACGCTGCGATAGATCCCGCCGCCTGCCTTGTGCCTTGTGGCCGAGCGCATTCACCTCGGCGGTGTGCGGCATGCCCGCGCTTGTCGTCGCAGTCCAACATCGCTCCTCGTCGACATAACCCAGAACAGACCTCAGGCACAGGCACGGATGTGTGAAGGAATCCACTTCTGGCGATATCCCAGCCCCCTCCCTCGTCCTCGCCCACCAAATGAGCTGCAGGCTAGGATCGTAGCTGTTTCAAAACTTGCACGGTCTGAACAGTGAACGGTCTTCGGGCCTGGGGACTGGAGGCATTGGCGCATATGAGCCTTTATGCCATTGCCCACCGCAACAGCGAGTCCGCCGTGGGGAGACTCTGCTTCATGCTGATACACCGCCCGTGCTGCTTCATCGCCCATCGCTCGCTCGCCCATTGTCCACTCATTCACGCGTCGGCGACCTGCGCTGGCGCGCTCCCAGTCCAGCGCTGGCCATGAAGCTGAAGATTGGCCCCCCGACAGGAACCCCCCCAATCTTAATGCTCGCGCTGGGTTTTCGGGGGGTCAGAGACAGCGGCTGCTGAGAATGCGCCTTGCTCCTGGCAGGCTTATGGGACAGATGTCGTCCGTGAGAGGACAATATACTTTTCTACAAGGTTGCGAGACGCGTCTTTATGCCGGGTCGCGTTTCATTGCCGGAGCAATTGTTTATCTATTCATCAAAGTTTGTGATCTCTGGTGGGCGAGCAGGACACACGGCCCTCCAGTTCATTTCCCACGCAAAGACTCTTGTTCCCTGTCGCTCTTTTCCAAGGTTGTTATCGTGTCGAGAGCCAATGTTTACATCACTGAAGCTGCTCATCCCGCCTTTCCCGGCCCTCCCCTGCCACGTGCCCTCTGCCCTTCGGCCGCTCCTCGGCTACCTGCGCTGCTTTGCCATTTTCAGATGACTCGCAGGGTTTCCATCTCATGTCCATCGCGCCGACTTGCCTTTGGGGAAACCCGAATTGTTGTTTATTTCCTCGTTGTGCGCTTGTTTCAGACGGAGATGCGGTGACCAAGACACCGCCATTATTCAATCATGATGCGGTGCTACCGAGTACATCCACCTCCATGTCCGTTGCGTGGATCGTCCCTCCAGCGCACGCAGGGTTTGGCATCGTCGACTTTTCTGCTTCAAATTTCTCCAAATCGCGGGCCGCTAGTCGCCCGTTTAACAGCCACAGCGGCGCTAGTGCCTGATCCAGGTAATCCTCTGCTAGGCCGACAATTCTAGTTCCAACGCGACCTCGACTCTTCCCTAAAGATTCTTCGTTCAGGTGATTATCTACTGTTTTGCGGCGGAAGATCTACAATTCTCCTAAATCCACTCCCTTAGCGATATCAGATGGACATCACCTCTATGAATTGCGTGTGTGTGGAGTCCCAATTACTCGAAATATGATATAGTCTGTCCATTTTTCATTACTTGTATATTATACATTTTTGCCATGTCTGGAACGCCCAGTGACTTTTGGCCGTTACCTGCTGCTCCTTTCCTACTCTCAACTTTCAAATTTTGATCTCAGCGGGAACATTGATCTTTAAGATATCAGCCCCCTTCTGAAGCTCCGACTTGGTTGGCATCTTGCCCCGCCTCATCAACTCGGCACTCTGGGTCATGTATGGGTCTTTCATCATGGAAGCTACAGCCACCACCTGCTCGCCTTGGGTGTAATATGCGATAAAAGATGGTTTCTCCGGCTCTCCAGTTATGACAATATCGTCATATCCATTCGCGGTATTGCCGCAGTAACGAAGTTGACTTCCTAGAGCAGACCAGAAAACGGGGATGAAAGACTTTGGTTTGGATCCTGGGTTGTTGATCGTGTTCGCTACGCTGCGACCTTGGTTCTGCGCGACGTTCCAGTGCTCGATGCGGACTGGCTTGCCATTGCCTCCAGGGCCATGATAAGGATAAGTGGCGATATCTCCAATGGCGAAAACGTCCTGAAGGCCTCCTACTGCATAAGATTCGTCGACTCGGATTGAACCATCCTTCTCCAATTGGAGATTCGATACTTCTTTGAGGTACTCCGTAGCTGGGGCGACACCGACACCTTCGATGACAAGATCCGCCTCTAGCACAGTGCCGTCCTTGAGATGAACAGCCCCAACCTTTGAGGGATCGCTCTTTGAAGGAGTTGCCTTGTCAACGGAAGCCTCCATCTTAAACTTAACACCGTTCTTCTCCAGAAGTCCACGGAAGATCTTGCCAACTTGACCGCCCATGACACGCTCCATGGGTTCTATTGGATCGTTAGCCAAGATCACAATTACAACCAAGATGTCAACACATACCTTTCTCCATGCCGACGATGGTAACATCATTCTTCTGAGAAGCAAGGCAATTACCGACTTCCATACCAATGAACGAACTTCCAATAACGACAATCTTCTTTCCATTGTCACCAACCGCCTTCACAATGTTTTGTGCATCTGGAACTGCTCGCAAGATGAAGACATTTCCGAGATCTCCCTTCAAGCCTTCAAGCGGGAGCCATCGAGGGGTACCTCCAGAGGCAAGAACAAGCTTGGTATAGTCGAATGTTTTGCCTGATTTGGTCGATACTTTCTTCGCTGAAAAGTCAACATTACATACCTCGTCCTCGATAATATCTATCGACGAGTCTTTGTAGAATTCTGGTGCCCTCCAGGCTACCTTTGAGACATCTGCCAACAAAGCTTTCGATAGCTTCGTACGATCGATTGGTCGGTAGCCCTCTTTGGAGATGACCTATCTCTTCATCAGTAATTATGTATTCAGGGTATCAACGAAGCCACTCACTGTAAGCTGCCCGGTGTAGCCCCCGCCGCGAAGGCCCTCGATAGTTCCAACTGTACCGCTTCCACCACCGATAACAAGGACCTTCTCATTGCTCTTCGCAGAACACTTGATGTTCAAGAACCTCCTGTTGGCTTTGATTGTTTCTTCATCGGCCTTCACATACACGGCACCATCTTTCCCCACGAGCTCATACTTGGCCAGCGGGTCAAGAGCAGGCGCATCTTCCACATCTCCAGTTGCTATGTTGAAGCAGGCTGCATGTTGTTAGGGATGCCATCATTTATGCGAGGTGGGAGTTCCATACCGCCATGCCAAGGACATGTCAGCCGGCCTTCGCCTGTCACAACACCGAGTTTGAGGGGAGCTCCGTAGTGAGTGCAATTGGCACTGGTTGCATGCACTTGATCGTTTACCTTGACGACGAGTACTTTTCCATTCTCGACGCCCTCGACCTCGACCTCCTGCTTTTCTCCATTGTTGAGACTCAATGATGTCAGACCTTTGAGTTTGTACTCTTGTTGTGCCATTGTTCGTAAGCCTGTGGTGAAAGTTGCTCTCTGGAATGTGTTGTTAATGTTCAAGGACGGCCGAAACTGTCGAAAGGTAAGGGAAAAGGCGCGCAGAGAGAGCATAAGGTGACAATCGGCAGAGGATTAATAAATAAAGAGGAGTGTATGTTACGTAGAGCGAGCAGGTGAGTGGGGGGTCGGTGTTGACAGCGATGCATGCATTGCATCAGCTTTTTTGGAGGCCATCTGATTCGCCCAACTGCAACATTAGGATTTACGATGACGACACTCCGTCGTTATCCATAAATACTGCACGGACCTTTGGGGATCAGACGCGGAATACTAGCGCGTTCTTTCAAAAGCTTCGCATCGCCCATCACTCCGCATCCCCAGGAATATCATTCTTCTTCCATTCTTCTTCTCCCCTCCGATCCTACAGATTTCCTGTGGATCGTAGATCTCTACAATCGATTGGCATCGTATACACCATAGCCCATACAACCGCCCCCGCCGATTTACCAGTCCCGAAAGTTGACGGCGCGTGCGCGCATTTAAGTGATACAAATCTTCCATCTATTGCATTACCTACAACATCTTCCGAGGATGTCGATTTGTTCAAGCTTTCTGGACTCACTATTCTTTTCTATTACCCTCGGACTGGAGCTCTCAGAGGAACCATTCCCAAGGATTGGAATGCAATACCAGGGGCGAGAGGATGCACACTTCAAGCGTGCAGTTTCCGAGACGAGATAGAAAGCCTACGCAAACTCGGGGTTAGCAAGGTGTTTGGTCTATCTACTCAGGACACTGCCTATCAATCGGAAGCAAAGCAGAGGCTACACCTTCCATGCAATCTCCTTTCAGACGAGAAGCTAGCACTTACAAAAGCACTGAAGCTCCCGACATTCGCGTAGAGAGAGCATCCAGTACTTGTAAAAAGACTAGCAATGGCGATTGAGAATGGTAGAATAACGAAGGTTTTGTATCTAGTATTCCCCTCGAACACCAACGTAGTAGAGATTGTGAAGTGGTTGGAGAGCGAGAAGTCGAGGCGCGAGTAAGTGCATATGTTAAGCCGACATCGGACAACCTTTATATCCACACCAGTAGGCCGCTGGCCTTATCCTTCATCCAAAATTGGCGTGGGTCACTTCTCGCGGCGTTGTTCCAGTCCCCGCACTGCAACTTGGAGTCTCTCGCAGCATATATGGCATAGTCCCAAAATTGTCATTGTTGAGAAAATGGCAGGATATGGCCCATAGGTCTAGCATATAGACTATATTCTTCAACCCTCATTACAATGGCAGGGGTTGAACCCAGCAAACAATAAAGAAGACGTACTCCGTCAAGTGTCAGTAGGTCAGACTCCATTTTGTATATTGAAAGCAAAGGAAGAGAATAACCCCTTGACCCTTTAGAGCTCTTTTATGAGAGATTAATCTAGGTATCTATAGTGGTCCTCACCCCCAAATCCACAATTGTTCATTCAGACAAGGTTCAATTCAAGCGCTTGTTCCACCGCGGAGACTCTTAAGTTTGGTTTCCCTTTCTGCTCAACACGGTAATAATAAGAGATCTCACCAAATCCTGTTCTACTGGTACTCCATGGGAATGCAATTGCACGGAACTCATGACCGTAGATCTCGGAGAAGTGTCGCCCAGATTATCGGTAGGATTCCATGGAAGGTTTACGTTGTAGAACCCTTGGACATTGCCGAAGTCAAATCGTCCAACATTGAGAAGCGGATCGACTTCCATGACCAATTAATGCATGAAGGCTGTTGTACTTGAAGCCGTGGCGTAGGCTACCACAAATTTGAGGTCATTGAAGCTTGCGTGATGCAGAGATGCTCCCTAATGTAAGGATCCCGCAAATCAGGCTCGAATCAGGTCTCTCGGAAACAAACATCGGTTAGTCGGCGAGCGCCACCTCCACACGCACTTGCGGATGTGGAGAAGGCGGGAAAATCGTTCTATAAATTTTATAGTGTTTACAACCAAATGCTTTTTTGTTCTACCTAAAATATACTTCAGCCGAATTGCTATCTTCTCCAGGAACAGACGATGCGTGGAAGGTTCAATCAAATCAAATTAATCTATCAACTGTAGGGATGTAAGCTGCATGGATTTCAAGGTTATCCCTCGAAGAGAGAGGCTCTACCTCCATCCTTCATCCGAAGCGTTACCACTGGTCAAGCTCCAACCAGAGTCTGCAAGGCTGTCGATCATGACACTAGCCCTCACCAGATCAGTATTGCTCCCGACATCCACATTCAAGATTTATTGTAACAACCCAATTCCCCGGTAATCCTCCCACACCTTTGTTCGGAAAGATTTGTATAGACAGCCAAGGGGATGGGCCGCAATCCAGGTACACGGCCGCCCAATTGCCGTTAATTTATCCTGTACCTCGTGGTAATGGTGGCATTCTTGTCTCTGCGCCGTTTCTTCCAACATTTTTGCTCTGTCACCCGGTTTGCCTGCTTATGCAGGGCCTGCATGATCTTCCATGTTGTCCCTGAATGATATCGTCATTTTTCTTTGTGCTTGTATTCCTAATGCGGGGAACAGCCATGGAAGCTTACCTGCTGCCATAGGGTGACACGATATAAATTCAACCAACCCCCCGCCTCATTCCTCTGTGCCTTGTCGTATCCATTCAGGATTTCTCTCTTTGTGGATATCTTGTCCAATTTGTTTGAAAAACTCTTTTTTTGGATCTCGAGGGGCTTTGTTTCCCTCACTCCAGAAGCTGGGTCATCATGGGTCATTTATCTTTGTGGACAGCGGCCTTCTTGAGTTTCCTAGCCTCAGCGTTGGCACAAAACACTACGGACAATTCACCTACGGCGACCACCACATATCGCGAGCTCTTCACAGTGCCTGCTTCGGCAGATGAAGGAGCCAATGTGTTACCCAATATTGTAGATCCCGCTGCACCTGATGCTCAAGAGGTGTGTCCAGGATACAAAGCATCGGACATTCAAAATACGACAAATGGTATTTCCGCAGTGCTGACACTGGCTGGCGATGCCTGCAATGTATATGGAACAGATATTGAGGTTCTTAATCTTAATGTACAATATCAGTCTGAAAGCCGTTTATCCATCAACATCAGTCCGGCCAATATCGTAAGTAGCATTTCTAAATGAATTTGATTAAACACGTTACTAATAAGATGCAGGATTCGTCAAATCAATCGTATTATATATTGGCAGACGACCTTGTAACAAAACCAAGCGCGGAATCGGGATCAGTATCGTCGAATGACCTTGAGTTCAGATGGGGCAATGATCCTTCTTTTGCCTTCTCCGTCACTCGGAAATCCACAGGAGACGTCCTTTTTAACACTGAGGGCAGTGTGATAGTGTACGAAAACCAATTCCTGGAATTCCGCTCTGCTCTACCTGAGAACTACAATCTTTATGGTCTTGGAGAAAGAATCCACGGTTTAAGGCTGGGTAATAATTTCACTGCAACAATCTATGCCGCAGATGTTGGAGACCCAATTGATGAAAACATTTATGGCAGTCACCCCTTCTACCTTGATACTCGCTATTTCGAGGTTGACGATAGCACTGGCGAAAGACAATTGGTTACCGACGACGACTATGACCCGGAGTCGTCTTATGAATCTTATTCCCATGGCGTCTATCTCCGAAATGCTCACGGCCAAGAGATCATATTGAAGGAGGAATCCATTACCTGGAGAACGCTAGGTGGAAGTATCGATTTATACTTTTTTGAGGGCCCTAGTGCTCCTGAAGTCACCAAACAGTACCAAGAAGGAGCAGTTGGGTTCCCTGCCCTGCAGCAATACTTTACCTTTGGATATCACCAGTGCCGGTGGGGTTATCACAATTGGTCGGAAGTGGACCAGGTAATACAGAAATCTGATCTTATGACATTTTCCAGTATTAATATTTGACTAGGTTGTTCAAACGTTTCGCGATTTCGACATTCCTTTGGAAAATATCTGGACAGACATTGACTGTGAGTTCTTCTTTGTCTGAATGGGCAGCCCTTTTCTAACTGTCACTGCCCAGATATGCAGCAATACCGCGATTTTACTGTTGATCGTATTGCTTTCCCGACATCAGAGGGTCAAGAATTCCTATCAAGACTACACGCCAATGGACAACACTATATCCCAATTGTTGATTCGGCAATTTATATCCCGAACCCGGACAACGCGAGTGATGCGTATCCAACCTATGACCGAGGACATGAGGCCGATGTCTTCATGAAAAATGAAGACGGTAGCGAGTACATCGGGTCAGTGTGGCCAGGATACACCGTCTTCCCTGACTGGCATGCTCCGAAGTCAGTGGAATGGTGGGTAAATGAAGTGTAAGTATTCTTAACCCTTTCTTTCCCCATCTCCTAACATGCGGTAGGAGCACTTGGCACAAAGAGATCCCATTCGACGGCATCTGGATCGACATGTCTGAAGTATCTTCTTTCTGCGTCGGATCCTGTGGCTCAGGCAACCTCTCTCTAAACCAAGTCCACCCCCCATTCCAACTGCCCGGCGAACCAGGTAACCGAATTTACGACTATCCTGAAGGCTTTAACCTCACAAATGCTACTGAAGCGGCATCGGCATCGGCTGCTTCGTTAAGCCAAGCTGCCTCAACATCATCTACCACGCTTTCCGGAACGATTTCGTATCTTCGTACAACGCCAACTCCTGATGTTCGAAATGTAGATCACCCTCCATATGTCATCAACAATGTTCAAGGAGATCTCGCCGTCCATGCCGTTTCACCTAATGCCACTCATTCTGATGGTGTTCTGGAATACGATGTACACAATCTCTTCGGGTAAGTCACATCAATTCTATAGTTTACCCTCGTCCAGACACTAACTTGATAGTCATCAAATCCTAAACGCAACCTACCAAGCCCTCCTCAACGTCTTCCCAGGAAAACGCCCCTTCATCATCGGGCGCTCCACCTTCGCTGGCTCTGGAAAATGGGCCGGGCATTGGGGCGGCGACAACGCATCGAAATGGTACTACATGTACTTCTCAATCCCACAAGCCCTATCCTTCTCCCTCTTCGGAATCCCCATGTTCGGCGTCGACACATGGTAAGCAACCCCAACCCCAACCCCACACCATCAACTCCACAAACCTAGCTAACCAACCTTCCTTTCTCATCAGCGGCTTCAACGGTAACACAGACTCCGAACTCTGCGCCCGCTGGATGCAACTCTCCGCCTTCTTCCCCTTCTACCGAAACCACAACACCCTCTCCGCCATATCGCAAGAACCATATATCTGGGACTCTGTGGCCAGCGCAACTCGTACCGCGATGAATATCCGATATACGATACTTCCCTACATCTACACCCTCTTCCACAGTGCCCACACAACCGGAAGTACCGTCATGCGCGCCCTCGCATGGGAATTCCCCAACGACCCCAGCCTCGCGTCCGCAGATCGACAGTTCCTCCTCGGAAGCAGTATCCTCGTGACACCGGTCCTCGAACAAGGCGCCGAAACAGTTCAAGGCGTGTTCCCTGGTGTCGCGAATGGCGAAGTATGGTATGATTGGTACGAACAAACCCCCGTCACCGCCTCCGCAGGTGAAAACGTAACGATCGATGCACCGCTCGGTCATATCCCTATTTACCTACGTGGGGGCAGCGTAATCCCGACCCAACAACCCGGGTACACGACTAAAGAATCGCGCGCGAATCCGTGGGGTGTTTTGGTTGTTTTGAGTGGGAATGGGACCGCGGAGGGGAGTCTCTACATCGATGATGGGGAGTCTATTGAGCCGAATGCGACGAAGACGGTGGCATTTGGGGTTAAAGAGGGGACGTTAACGGTGGATGTGGAGGGCGAGTATGCGGATGGGAGTGTGCTGGGTGATGTGACCGTTCTGGGGGTGGGAGAGTGGAGTGGGGAGGTGAGGTTTAATGGGGAGGTGGTTGAGGGGGTGGAGTATGATGAGGGGAAGGAGGTTTTGAAGATTGGCGGGTTGGGAGATGTTACTGGGGATGGGGCTTGGAGTGGGAGTTGGGAGTTGAAGTGGTGAGGTGTTGGTGAGGGATGAGAAAAGGTTGGTAGATGTAAAAGTAACGAGTTGGAAAAGTGATATACAGGAAAAGTAAAAGTACCTAAGCATGCGGGACGATGAAAACAAAAGAACAAACCTCTCTTACAACATTTTTCGTAACAGAAGTCTATCTATCATACAGAAGAATCATATCTCTTTATCCATATCCATCTTCCCTCACTCATCCCGACCAAACCTTATAAATAGCTATTCTCGAGTTCCATGAAATACTGTCTTACGTCCTTGGAAGAGATGCGAACCCCACCATGCTCATACTTGTCATCTGGAGCATTTTTATGTTTAGGTAGGAAAGCTTCTAACCTCTTGATGATCGTGTCCCTTGTAGCTTGGGGGACATTCGAAATCTGTATATTGACTTTGGTTTTCTCCAGTTCCATCTGTCCAATGATGATGATATGACTGTATCCTAAGCTTTTGGCTTCAAGAACCTTCTTGCCGATCGTTCGATCCGAAGTATCCACATCGACATTGATGGAACGTTTGGAAAGTTTAATAGGTTCCACTTTATCCGAATATTCGTCGATTTCCTTCTGGCCTTGGATCTTTCGCTGGACCTTTTTGACAAATTTAAGGGTCTTGGGATCGTTGTTTACGGTGAGAATGATGACGGGTCTGGGGGACAGCCAGAATGGAAAGGCGCCGTTGTAATGTTCCATCAGGAGGGCGAAGAAGCGTTCCAGAGATCCATAGATGGCTCGATGGATCATGACTGGGCGAGCAAGGCCTTCCTTGGCGAGTTTCTTGACTTCAGGGTTGGTGGATTGGGATAGGGCTTCTGCTTCTCCGGGCGAGGCTTGATATTGGAGTTCAAAGCGTTGGGGAAGCTGGAAATCGAGTTGGATGGTGGCAGTTTGATGCTCCTTCCCATGAGAATCTTTTAATATAATATCGATTTTTGGCCCGTAAAATGCTCCGTCTCCTTCATTGATGGTCCACTTCCTTCTGCTAAGATTTAGCGCATCTTTGAGTTGACCTTCTGCCATGTCCCAGTCTTCTGTTGTGCCGATGTAGTGGTCGGCTGGCCGTGTGGACAGAACTAGCTCATAGGACTCGAGATTAAATGTCTTGTAAACCATTCCTATAAATTCCAGCGTGCTCTTGATCTCGTCTATGATTTGTGAAGGCCTACAAAAGATATGCGCATCGTCTTGGTGGAATCGACGAACTCTGGTCAATCCGCTCAAAGCCCCGGATATCTCGTTCCTGTGCAGAGCACTGAAATCTGCATACCGTATGGGTAGGTCTCGATAACTCCTGACATCGTTCTTGAATATCAGACAGTGTCCCGGACAGTTCATGGGCTTCAATCCAAACTCTTCGTCTTGGCCAATCTCGGCATTGGCAGTCTGGCCTGATGCGCCCCGGCCTTTGACCTCAAACATGTCCTCGGCATAGTTGTCCCAGTGGCCTGAAACCTTCCACAAAGACTTCTTATAGATTGTAGGTGTGATGACCTCACGATAGCCAAACTGGGGGTACTGTATTCGGAGGAAGGCCTGGAGCTTGTTAAAGACGGAGGCGCCATTGGGGAGAAAGAGGGGAGAGCCGGGGCTGTATGGGCTGGTCAAGAAGAGATCCTGCTGTTTTGCGACTTCGCGATGGTCTATGGGCGGGCGACGGGGGGGTTTGGGGATGGAGTCGAGGCGGTTGTGCTGGGGCGGGGTGCAGGAACAGTTGCGTGCTCCGAGAGGGAGAGAGGAGCCATTGAGGGGTATACTGCTGGGCCTTGTGCGTGCATGGCGGGCAGCCGGTGTGTGGAGGAGCGACAGGCGTGGCGGCGGCATGAGGAAGGGAGAACAGCCGTGCCCAGGTGGTGAGTCGTCGCCGCGTGGAGCAGGTGCGGACGAGAAACCCGCGGTCATGTGAAGTCTGAAACCCACCTGCACGCTCGGGCCATCTGCCTGGGGAAAGCCACAGCGGTGATTGGGCGCTGGCGGGGTGGCGATGACGCTGGCTGGCCTGGCACCCTGGCTGGCATTCCACGTCTACCTACATCTACACTACACCATCCCACTTCACGCCCTCCTGCTGCTGTTTCTGTTCCTTAGATATTTTTTTGGACAAACAAGTTGTATCCTAATGCTCCTTCGCCCCTTTCGGCCAAACTTTGTATAAACGCAACTGTACCTATTGTTTGTTGCTAAACAACCACCGCTATGACGCGGTCCGGGCACCGCTCCAAACCATTGTCCAGGAGTCTGGGCGCGTCCTGGGGAGATGCTGACTACGAGCAAGACACGGATGGGTCTATCGTGTCTGTCTCCGATGCATCTATGACTGACGAAGATCTGGATCAGCGCACGCCCTTGCCGCGGAGAGCTACCAAGGAACGGACGGTTTCTCTAAGTCCTCGAGACAACCAGGTCCACACTGCACCTCCACAAACGCCACTCCGGAGATCATCCCGCTCGTCAACTCCATCTAAAGCTTCACGATCACTCAACTCGAACCTGCATTCGCCCGAGCCTGCATTCATCATGCCGTCTGTGCCTGGGAGCACAACAAACTCTCCGATGAGATCATCTTCACTGAGACATTCGCAGCTAAACCAGCGACTCACAAAACGACATAAACATTCCCAAGGCGGTCCCGATCCACTATCAACCTCCCAATCATCCACCACCACCTACACTCACGACCAGAGTATGCCTCCCAACCCAGAACCCGCCGATGACCAGGTTACACAGCCATGGCTCCCTGTCATCCTTCTTTGGCGGCATGTTCTTCAACCAACCTTAGCCTATCTATTTTCAGTCTTCTGCTATGCTCTCGATCTGTTGAAGCCTCTGCTGGGATATGTCCTCCTATTCGGCGTGACGGTCTTTGTTCTTTCGCGAGCGTCTGATATGGTCAAGACGGGTGTATCTAATGCACTGGCTCCAATCTGTGCAATTCCAGGTTCATCGTATATGATTCCTTTATGCAATCCCCCCGACCACGCACCTACTGGTAATCCAGAGTTTGAAGACCTCATGAAAGTCCAGTCCGTTTTTGAAGATGTCCTTCACACTTCCGCCGATGGCGCTAGCTTGCAAGTAGACATGAAACGGGGCGAGTCTTCTATGCGGGACCTTAGGTTTCTTGTTCGACATTCCCAGCTTCCCTCTCGCACCGAGCTCGAAGTAGAATTTCAGGCCTTCATCGAACTTGCCCAGCAAACCTCCACCGATCTTAGCAAGTTCAACTCACGAATCGGAAAAGCGATCGACAACGTCATAGTCACGAACCGTTGGACCCTCAATATGCTCGAAGGCGTCAAGGCCAAAGAAGAACAAACCGGCATCCTCCCTAGGATTATTCACCATGCCTTTGGAAGCGGTAAATCTCTCCACGAATCCGTTTTCGATCAATACATCCGCCACACCACTACAATCGAGGACCAAATTAAAGGGCTCATCGCCGAAGCTCAGGCTCTCCTCGACATCCTCCGCCAGCTCGATGAACGTCTCGATATGATAGCTTCGATTGCAATCCGTGATGGGATCACCACAAAAGCCGATCGCGACGAACTTTTCGCCCGTCTATGGACCAAACTTGGCGGTAATAGAAACGATCTCCGAAAGCTAGAGACGCAACTAGGTGTCCTTAATTCGATCAATCAATACAGGAAGAACGCATGGAACCATGTTATGGCCACCCTACTGAAGCTTCAAGAAATATCACATGGCCTAGACGATCTAAGGGAGCGTGTTGCGGCGCCTGAGACTCTTGGCTATAGGGATGAAGTCCCGCTTGAGTACCACTTGGAAAATATTCGACTTGGCGCAGAAAGGTTGGATTATGTGAGGGACGAAACGAGGCAATTACAATCGGGAGGCAATAGGCGAATTCTGGATAGGGCTGATAATGATAGGCCCGGGTTGCCAGGAGAAGGAGTGAATACGGGAGCTGTAAGAGCGGGCTATTAGGATCTTGGGGCTTAGGTCTGGGGTCTGGTGTTTCGGATAGCAATCTCTAGCATCATATATCATGAGGTTACGATTCTGGTGGTATTCCATTTTTGGGATCCAAGCTATTCTTGTTTTCTTTAGGGATAGGCATGGATGGATGTTATGGATAAGGCTTGGGGATAATCACTTTTACGACGGGATGCTGGATAGCTATGATAGATGAGATACCCCGATATATATTATGTTTTTTTTTTCATTGGTTTGGTTACCCTAGTGCTTCATATGCCGTCTAATTTCGTCTTATCTTGAAACCTCACATGTAGTGCCATTTTGCCATGAACACACTAACAAAGCACTCCTAACCTAACCTCCCCTTTTCCCTCTTCATAAAACCTGCACCTCGACCAACGCCCTCCTAACCCCACTAACTCCCCCATCTAACCCTTCAAAATCCGCCTCCCACCCAACCAACCCCTCCCCAGCCAACCCCTCCCGAAACCCATCCACACTCCCCCCAACCCCAAAATAAACCCTCTTAGCCGCCACAACCGCCTTCCCCATCTTCACCCTCCTCAGTAACCCCGCCACAACTTTCGTAAACGCCAGCAACGCAGCAGGCGAATAAATCGTCTCCGAGCCCAACACAAACGTCGACATTTCCGGCACCGAAGGAACAAGATCCAGGAACTTTGGCACCGGGGTCCAGGAGCCGGAGAGTAGGGTTAGGGTTATCCCGGTTGTGGAGAGGGTTTTTGTGAAGGAGGTTAGGAGGGAGGGGGTTATTTCTAGGTCGCCTTGTGCGGAGGTTATGGGGGTGGGTGAGAGGGTTGAGGCGTAAGTTAGGAGGAGGTTGGGCAGGGTTACGAGGCGTAGGACCGCGGCGTTGTAGTCTGAGAGGGTGAAGGATAATTGGAGGGATGAGAGGAGGGCGTGGCGGAAGAGGAGGAGGGTTGGGAGGGCGGTTCCGGCGCCTAGCTGTTTGTTTTATGTTAGCCTTAACTCACTATATTCTACTATAATATTCCTCTGGGTTTGAAAAGTGAACAGGGACGAACTTCAATAACATGATTAACTCGCATTAAATCATCTAAATCCTTCCGTGGCCCACGATCTAAAAGGAATTTCACTAGATCGATCGAACATTCCCAGCTCTTAAACCCGCCTTCGTAGATGTTTGTTTTGATGTCGGATTCGTCGAGGCCGGTTAGGGGGGTTGCAGAGGTGCCGGAGTCGTCTTCGGCCATTAGTTGCATTCGGATGTCGAAGAGTTCGCGGCGGGGGAGGGTTACGGTGTTTCCTTTTGGAGATGTGATTTCGATGGTGTTGTAGGCGATTTTGGAGGGGAGGGTGGAGAGCTGGGTGGTGGTTGGTGGGTTAGTTGTGTAAATTGCGCTGATGGATCGGGGTTTGAAGTAATCGTGGAATAGGAAGGACATGTTTGGTTTGAATTGAAGGTAGGGACTCGAAGTACAGAGGAATGAATAGAGTAGTTTCGAAATATATAAATATCAAGGCTTAACCCACCAGTTCTTCCACATTATGCGATTGTGCTTCAACTGGTGGAGGTCCGTTATCCGACGCGCTGTGTGAGGCGGCGCTTGTGGCAGCTCCAGTGTCAGACACGTCGTTGATATCCTCCTCTATATCGTCGCCTGAAAAGCCGAAGCTAAATGGTTGCGCCATTGTCGATGTTAGGTGTTGTGTGAAGGCTGCGGGTAGAAAATGTTGTTGGACCCCTCCAAGAAGGGAAGGGTAAATAAATTCGGTTATCGATAAGGCCGTAAATAAATTCCATTCCTGATCTTCGGGGTCTTCGGTCTTTTGCGTCACCACTCCGGAACGCTTTCACATGTCAATCGCGTTTTCATGTGAAACTTGCTGGGAGCCTCTTTTTGCGCGATACCCGAGTGCGAGAGGGATTGTGGGAGATTTTCAGGTACGATGTAAGGTTTTGATTATGGGTATTAGTAGTATACACTCATGCTATCACTTGAAAGTCAATTCGTCGTAAACCCATTTGCTATGCAGGAACAAAAACCCTCCCTGACTTGGTCATGGACGTGACCAGACGATAAAGAGGCGTGCCATAAGAGATCTCAAACTGCTGTATCCACACGCTGAATCGAATGCATAAACCACACAGAGCGTTAGTCGTCGACGTCTAGGAATCCGGACTACTGCTTCCCTTTGTTCGCCCTTCGCCATTGGAGTAGCCTCGAGAGTTGGTATAGCTAGCCCCTAAGGAGGAATACATGTTATCAGGGTCAAGTCCATTACGGACGAGCTCTTCATACATGTTCTCGTCCTCTTTGCTGTCCGTCATCTCCCAGCCCGTGGTATCGATACCCTTTTCCATAGCCTGGGCAATGAGCTGCTTGCGGTGTTCCTTCTGTTCCTTGATGTATTTGACCGTCTCCGACAAGACCAAAGCTTCGCTGCGACCCTTCCCACTCATGCCAGGAACAAGTTCGGCGAGTTTGTCGAAGCCATCACGAATGGCCTCGCGGCGTTTCTTCTCCGAGTCGATGTGGTTTCGCTTCTTTTCTTCCTCGGTGAGGCGGGGCTTGTAACCGCGCGTAGGACTTGGAGTGGCCATGCTGAGTCGGATAGCACACTCTGACGCGTCTCTAGGATGGAGCGCGGGGGTCCGATGGCCCCGAAATGGCTGGAGGTGCGGTGGTATCTCGCGTATGCAAGGGCGTGGATTTTCTCTATGATGGGTCGGAGGTCACCGTGGCCAACCCAGTGATAATTCGAGGAGAAGCAAGTGCCTCATATTAATTCGGAGCTCACTTCAAGGCCATATACTGAGGGTTGCCTCGCGCGCACCTGCAACATTGTGAGTATCTTTGGAAGGAATGATGGAGGGAGGGAGGGAAGGAAGCGAGGAAGCAAGCAGCTGCGGCGCAATGAATGAAAGCACGAGTACAATGTACATACCTCGACGATCCCCAGCCAGACGTGTATCTAAGTAAGATACTCTGGCAGACAGCAGCTGGTGGAGACTGGCTGGCAGAAATGAGCCAAGGGTTCTCTAGAGGGGCAAGTGGTGGTAGTATGCAGGAGCCAGCTACATGCTCTGGCGGAGATGGATTATCACCAAGGAAGACAGGCGAGCTCGAAAGGAGCTGGTACGGAATCGAGCAGGGTGGAATGATGATGGGAGGCTCTGCCTCGGCACTAGCACTGGCACAGCACCTATCAGCGCAGCACATAAATAGCCTGCAGGGCTGAAGCGCGCTGGCTGATGGGATAAGCGCTGCCCTGGTGTGTTTTAAGCGGTCCTCTTGTGGCGTTCCAGGTTGCTCAAGACGTTCCCTTGATCTCTCTTTGGGCGCTGCTGGCCTGTTTCAAGGGTCGTCATTTGCTGCTCGCAACCACCTGGGCACGCTCGCCTTCCCCTTCCCAGTCCTGTGACGCACCAAGAGCGAGCTTCCGACTTGCTGCTGCTGCTTCCTCCCTCTCACTTCTGCTGCTCAGCATTCACACTCATTCACCACCATCGCCCCCCCAGAATACCAATTCTTTCTTGCCGTCGTTGCTCCTGCTGCTACCACGCTCGGGTCTTAATCAGTGCGCGCCCCCAAATTTCACTAGTTTCCTAGGTAGCTGGGCTGTCGTGGCAGCGCACGTCAGGTCTCACCTCCTACCCCACTGACCGTCTCTGTCTTGGGTGCAGGCCAGCTCCGACCGACTGATATGCGCCCAACCTCGTTCGACCGCACCACCACCACTCAACCACTTCCGCTCTTGACCACGCCTCTCAAGAATTGAGATGTCGAACCGATCGCGAGGAGCGAACCCAAGGTTGAGCAGCCTCCAAAATGACGACCGCCTGAAACGCCAGTCGTCCTACACGCGCAAGCGGACCCCCACCGCCCAAGAGGCATATCTCTTTGCTCTCCGCGTAGCCTACCTCTCCTACCTCCTTCAACCACGCCAAAAACGTGTTCAACATGTCGCTGCCCCTCCAAAACAAATCCACAGGTCCTCGACCTCCGTCACCGACCTGGTCAAGGACTTCTCCCTCATCAGGGACTCGAAGAGCACAAGATTCCCTCATGGCTTCATGAGCGAGCTCGACAAGCGAATCACGGGTGTTTTGATAGGGAGGGAGAAGATGCCAGAGTACAATGATGCTTTGGTTAAACGAACATTTGCCGTTTTCCTCAACGAATTCAAAGCACCGCAATTTCGAAAGTCTATGGAGAAGGACCGCCGAGTGGAAGACTTGCTGCTAATTTTCTTTTCGAATGCTACGAAGGAGTTGCAGAAAGGAAAGGCCCCTAACGATGACAGCTGGAAGCTGATGGTTGATCGTCATGTTGCCCTGTTCATTCGATTGGTCAGCTCGACGTTGAAGGATCATGACTGGGTGCGAGATAGGCCCGAGCTGAGTACCCGTCTGCATAACATGGAAAAGAAATTGCTTGTGCACGATCAGGACCTGGCAGCTGGACAGCAGGCAAAGGATGGTGCAGGAGGGTCCACCATTGAAGTCGAGATTCCTCGAAGCTACGAAGTCAAGGACATGCCCCTTGTCTTGGTGGTCGCTCGGATATTTGGCATCTCTTATCCTGATGTACAGGCAGACATTAACCGATATAAATCTTCATGGACGGAGAAAGCTGCGTTGGACGATCTTAAAACATATCAAACCCACTTGAGCCTGAACGACAGGAAAACCTTGAACAGCGATGACTTTGACTTGGAGGAGGCCTACGAGGCTTGGAAGAGGTCTGAGATACCGGATATTTCTCAGATGCTCTTGGCAATCGTACAGTCAAACCCAGAGTTAGCAAAGAGTACACCTGGGAGTTTGCCACAATTCAAGCCTGCAGTTGCCGCAGATATACCCGGCTATGCTGAGAGGCGAATGTCTGATGCAAACGGCTCATCCTATGTTATTGACCAACCAGTTGACATGAGCGCCCTCAACATTAACGATGATGCAGAGAATGCCGACTCCTCGTACACATATATTCCATCAGACCCTCGCGCCTTCTATCGTGCGATCCTCAAGGAAGCTCTGACGTACGATCTCGCTGATTCTGATCTTCAGCCCACAGAAGCAACAAGCGAGACACCCTCCATCAAACTTCTCTCCAAACAATCTGCTGAGTTACTTAATGAGATCGCACTAAGATGGCGGTTGCCCCAGTTCTCTCGGCTTGTGCTCTTCCTGGATGTCATCCGAGAGAAATACCAAGAGCAAGCCATTGATTTGGATACTCTTGATGCTGCCTTCAACTACGTCAAGGAACCACCTCCAACCGACAAGAAAAGCAATCGAATGAGCGTTGTTCCCGTGTCATTGTTTGACCGGACAAAATGGACTGTCGCAGATTATGCTCTTAATCAAAACATTCTCTCTTCATTGCATGAAGCTCTCCTCAGAGAGCTTTTCGAAACGATGCTTCTAGTATACGAAAATAAAGCGCCACCACTCGGTCCTCTTATGTATGTTCTCAATAACCACATCTACGACGATGAGTTGTTTACTGCAACACCCGAGGACCTTGATAAGTTCACTGAGCAACTACGAGAGGCACTTCGGGGGAAAGCTACAGATAAATACCAAGAGCTGCTTACGAAGCATATCCCAGACACTAAGGAGGAATGGGAATTCTATCACGTCATTGAACTTGGAAAGGCAGTGGTCAAGATATGTGAGAAGATACAGAAACGATACCGCAAGAACCCAGAAATCATGGGTGTAAGCCCTCTGAGTGTCCTTGTTGAGGAGATTTTGCCCGCCTACGCTCAAGACGCACGAGACTTGGTGGCACGCATCATGGATGTCGCGCAAAGCAAAGGAGAGGAAATCCCTATCCAAGATGGTTTCGACCTTTACAAAGAACTCGTGGAGATTCGTCGTATCCACAGCGATGCATTGCCAGGCCGAGAGTTTGCGTTCTATATCGAAGGCTTGCTTCAGGAATTTGTTTGGAGATGGCTCGAGATCACTGATGCCAACCTCGTGAATTGGGTCGATAACGCCGTAAAACAGGACCAGTTCCAAATTATTTCAGACAATCCAGTTCCCATGGATGACGAACGGCACAGTGTTTCCGTTGTTGACATGTTCCGATCTTTTAATCAGAGTGTTGAGCAGGTCGTTAATCTGAACTGGGATGACGATTTCCAGTACGCAAAATTCATGACCGCTCTTTCCAAATCCATTGGTGTCAGCTTGGCTAGATACTGCGAATTGTTAGAACAGAAGTTCACCAGAGAAATGGACCGCATGACGCCAGAGCAAGAAGCAGCTGCACGCCAAACGAGACAGGAAAAATGGATTGCCTATGCCAAAGATGCTTGGGCGGGCAAAGAAAAGATCGAACCGTTCCAATTCTATCCTGAAGTAAGCAGTCTCATTATGATTTTACAACGTCTACTAATGGTTTTACAGTCATTCGTCAAATTAAACAACATTGAGTATGCAATGCTGCAGCTCGATAAACTGGAACATGAGGTCAATGTGGATGCATGCGCTGAGGTTATCCAAAAGCATACTCCACCCCCTGCTCAACGCGCTCGAAAACCGGACAACTACGTCTTCACTATCAAAATAATTGAGGCAGAAGATCTCAAAGCGTGCGACATCAACGGTCTCAGCGATCCGTATGTGGTTCTCGGTGATGAATACCAAAAACGTCTTGCAAAGACTCGAGTGATTTACGGCAGTCTGAATCCTCGGTGGGATGAGACTGTTGATATCACTACCCAAGGACCCCTGAACATCATCGCGACTATCTGGGATTGGGACACACTGGGTGATCATGATTGTGTTGGAAGAACTTCCCTCAAGCTTGATCCGTCGCACTTTAGAGACTTCATGCCTCGTGAGTACTGGTTGGATCTCGATTCCCAAGGCAGACTTCTTTTGCGTGTCAGCATGGAAGGAGAACGAGATGATATTCAGTTCTACTTTGGAAAGTCATTCAGGACACTAAAAAGAGCAGAGAGAGATATGACCAGAAAGATCACGGACAAGGTAAGCCGATATGTCATATTACTGAAAAAATTGCTAATATTATATGCAGCTGTCCGCATACATCCACTATTGTCTTTCCCGCCGAGCACTGAAAAATATCTTATCCCGAAATCTAACTATGGCCTCAGTGTCTAGTTACTTCAGATCAGCTCGACCACAGTCCGTCGCACAAAGTTTTACACAGCAAGATGTTACCAATGCCTTGGAGCCGTTGTTCAATTACTTCAACGAAAACTTCGCAATTATGAAGCAGACTCTAACAGACTCAGCAATGGTTATGGTGATGACCCGCCTTTGGAAGGAAGTGTTGACCACAATTGAGTCCCTTCTTGTCCCGCCTCTCTCTGACAAACTTTCTCAACAGCGCCCACTCAGCCAACAAGAGATTGATGTTGTCTTCAGGTGGCTATCGGTAGGTTCTCCTATTTGTTAACGCGGTCTGGCTAATGCTAACTTTTTCTAAGCTCCTATTTGATTTCTTCCATGCAGTAGACGAAGAGGGTGTATCGTGTGGTGTTCCAATCGACATTCTCAAATCACCAAAATACCACGATCTTCAGAACCTCAACTTCTTCTACGCTGAGCCTACCGACAACCTTATCAGAATATCGGAGTCCATGGCAGCTGCTAACGCTGCCAGACAGCAAGCAGAACAGGCCAGACTCAGTAGACTCTCGGCACCAGCAAACCTGGGTCCCCAATTTGGAGGTGCAGCGGGGTTGGTTGGCATGCCTACGAGAAAGCACAAGACTATCATGCTTTCCAGAAACTTAGGAACCATGAAGAAGGCTAAGGAAGAGAAGAGAAAGGAAGCACAAGCCGATCCAAGTGATGATATTATTCTCCGAATTCTGAGAATGAGACCAGAAGCAGAACGCTACTTGAGGGATAGAAGCCGACAGAAAGTAAGTGACTTCCCCGCTACATCTCGATCGGAGCTAACACGAATTCCAGGAACGACTTGCAGCACAGCAAGCAGCGGAAATGATTGTAAGGCAGAGCTTGAATTCTGGTGGTGGAAGGATGACGAACACGTTACCGAGACGATAGATCTATGCGACGAGAATGTGCAGATCAAGCGGGGCGATTCAAGGGTTTGTTTTCCAGTTTCTTAAAGGATACCATAGCATTTCTGTAGTGACGTCTAGCGAATGGAGTACCGGAGTCAGGAATGTTTTCTTGAAGGGTCTACCATAATACCTAGGCGCCATGGGAGCACAACGGGCTCCTACACATGTCATGCTTTTCTAATTCACGGGGACCATTAGGTAGAATAGATGATGTATGAAATAAAGCAGAATGGAATTGAATTTGTAAGGGGCTCCAATGGGAAAGGTTTCTATCGAAGATCCGTCCTCAACGCTTTTCGGTGTCGCCACCCCTTTCATTCTTCACTTCCCCTTGCTTTCAATGGTGCTTAAATAAATATACTTTCCTTGCTTGTCTTTCTGGATTTTACAAGCCCTCGAGGTTGTCCATCATGGCTCTTTTCAAGCTGTCCGCTTGCTTTCTAGCGTACGTCTTACTTTGTCACGAAGCTGTATCTGCAGCCGTCGTCGAGTGGCCTCCAGAGGGGAAACCCTGGCCTCCACCAGAACAACCACCATGGCCACCAGCAGAGAACTATTACACGACGACAGTGACGAGTACCCAGACAGAAACGGTTGTGACGACGACAACAGTATGCCCCAGCGTCCCAGAAGAAATGATGGGGCGTCGTGAAGCTGGACTTGGCATCGAAGGCAGGCATCTTCTCCTCCCAATTCCATCCCATCACACACAAACTTCGCACTAACCCCCACAAGATCAACCCAGAGCCTTCCCTCCCAACGTCCCACATCCAGTACATATCCCCCGCTGCCCCTATCCACCATTGAACGACTCAGCACCACTGCCATCTTTCATGCTAGGACGACGTTGTTTACCGCCTTGGAATGAGACTGAACCAGTTTCTTCAACGAACGGGACGCATACTCCGCCTTATGCTCTTTTGACGCCTACTCCCAAGCCGCTATTTCCTCCGTGGAAACTTCCCAGACCAATTCCGGTGCCATTCCCGCTGACGTTTCCGCTTACGCTGCCTCCGTTGCCGACTGCGAAGCCGTTGACGCTGCCGCATCGGCCGCCTATTCCGCCGGATGAGGAGTAGATGAGGGAGTTTAAGGGGAGGTGAGGTGGTGTTGAAGGCATTAAGTGTTCATGTGGCATTTTGGGATTGATGTCGATAGAAGCAATAAGACAGAAGAGGGGTTGGAAGGATAGGAAATAGAGAAATGACGGTTTCTTCTCAAACAACATTCATTTTGATACTATGGAAATTCTAAGATTGACAACAGGGAGGAAAAGGGATAGAGTTGCATTATTGCCTCGGTTTCATCTCCACTGGTCTGCTTTCTTCCCTTTTTTATGTAGTACCCTAGGTAGAGCAATGAAACGTTTTATGACTACAGGGAATATGGTATTGAATAGGTTTGTGAGGTTGGAAAAAGCTGTGATGGGTGACCTCATCCTGCATCTCACCCTGCTTCCCGATCCGATCTCTTAACTTACCCCGTGCGGCAAGGCAGGCACTGATCTAGATTCAAGGTTCGATGCAAGTCTCTCGGTTGGGTTGGACTCAATGGGGCACAGCTTTGCACTGCACGCTCCCTTAATAAACGGCATTGGAAATCACATAGTGTTCCAAGTCGCCTGGATGCTTCGATGCACTTTGAATTTTGCCATGGTCGGTTCGGAGGGAATGGCCGTCGGTCGGCTTACTGCAGGTACAGCAATGCTACCCAAGGAACCAACCCTCACTTCGAAGATCAGCCGGCATATCGATTCAAAGCCGTGTAAGGAAGCGGATGCAGTCGTGGGGATTGTGGAGCCGATTCAAAACGTCCGTACATACATACGTGGAAAGCTGTCGTGACCCTGTCTGTCAGCCGTGAGTGCTGAAAGTGAGAAAAGTATTTGCGTGACGTAAAGGCGAGAGGGAGGAGGCGGTGCAAGCTCGGATGGGAAGACTCGACCGCAGCTGGCCTAACAGCTATAATTACAATCATCGTTAGAAGGTTGAGTTTGATTGTGTTTTCCTGAGCGTGGAAGGCGGAGGCAAGGCATCTATCCCTTCAGATTGGTTGCGCATTTGCAGATGGGCCAGGGATGCCCCACGAACCGAGGCCAGACAGCCCGCGGGCAGCAAATGACACGCATTAGAGGCCGTCGAGAAGTGCCAGAGTCTCCTTTCTGGTTCGCCGCGAGCTGAGCACGACGCCAAACAGCCGGGTGGCCTGTGTTTCTAGTGACCTCCCCGCTGGCCCAACTGATTGGCTGCCGTGGTGTGGCGCCGGGGTTGCTGGTCGTCCACACATCAACGTCCAACCGACTTCTGCTGCCATCCTTCTTCCACGCCGTGTCGTGTTTGGGGGGAGCGACGAGGCAAGAGGGGGGAGGGAGCTGCTTGCTTGCTGGCTGGTAGGCCGGGTGGGGTGCTTTGGCTGAATGATGGGACGGATGTAATATTCTTTTGGCCTTCTCTCTGTACTCCGCGTCATTCCTACTTTTCTCTTCTCCTTCTCTCCTTCTTCTTCGCCGTCTTGGATCGCTCTCACGGGCTCGTCCACGTTGTCGCCAGCGCGTTTTCCTTGTGCTAGCTGTGCGTTGGGAAGGCGTGTGTGAGGGGTGACTGCCTATTCCCAACTCATTCTATCTCTCCACCGCTACCCATGGTAGCTACTTTCGCCTCTCCTGTTACATCGGTGTAGAGTGCCTCTCATCATCTTAATTACAACACCTTTTGGTTTTCTCTTCATCCTTCACCGTTCCACGAGGCTTCGCTGGTCGTCTTGAAAGCCACGAATTCAACCCGTCGTTCATTGCAGATTCCCTTCATTGCGTCCTCTTACGATCGCTCCATCATAATCGCTTTCTTTTTGGATAATTTTGGTTGGCGACGAGGAGGGAAGAGCTTGGGAGAGATAGGAGGCTGTTTCGTCTGATGTAAAGAGAGAGGATCGGATATTGTAAAAGGTTCGTCAACGGATTGAAATACGTTGGGAACAAGAATATAAACAGGACGGGAGAACTGGAGAGGAGCAGCAGCTAATAGCTTGCTTCTACAGTTCGGATACGTTGGATAAGGTCCGGGACTTGGTTACTCTTCGATTCGTTTGGTATACGCGAGTCCGAGATGATTACCGTGCCTCCACCCATCCAAGGTCAGACGTGGAGGAAACTTTGAAAGAGGTTAACGGAAACAAGTCTCAGCTCAGTCATCAGTGATAGAGATTGGTATCATTCGGCGAAAAGGCAATCTGCGATTTGAGCACTGTTGGCTAGAAGAAGGTGGTACGTTTGTTTACAGAGACGTCGAGTGAGACAGCAAAATGGCGGGTCAGCCCACGATGTCGACCTCACTGCCGTCCTTCTACCGCGTCGCGACGCCGGTCACCCCCATACATTCGCCACATCAATCGCTTAGCTCAACTTCCTCCCGTACACCCCACCACGCCCTAACCCTACACGAATATCGTAAACAACAAAACACTCCCAGCCCTCGTTCCGTCACACCTGGCAAGAGTCTTAGAAGAAAACCCGCAGCCTCAAGCTTGAACAGCGTTGAGCGCGTGCCGTCAAGCCCTAAGATTCACACCCCAAGTCCTGCTTCTTTTTTACAACCTCTCGTAGCTTCTTTTGGTCACGACTACAAACTCCCTCAACCCTTACCACCATCTCCACCCGACGTGCGGCCACTGTCTGCTGCTCACAATCACTCACTTGGATCGTATCCTATTGCATCTTTACACGGTCAAGGTCAAAGGCAATTGGATAGCACGTCGATTGGCAACCCGACATCTTTTGACCGCGACCGAGATTTGCCTCTGCGTCAAAAGGTAGGTACATTCAAGGCCATCAAAAGGCTACCAAAACCCCACGTCCATCCGCTCGATTCGCCCAGTGTCAAACTGGATGAATCGCCCATGCACAAAATGCCCCCTCCCCCGAAAACTTTGGCAACGAGATCCTTACGTCGTTCGCCTCTCCAGTCCGTATCATCAACAGAGAACCTTCCTTCAAGCGCCGCTATCACGACAACGTCAACTTTTTCTTTATCTCGTTTTCCGCAGCCTCCTCCATTAGTCGATCTTTCACCGACTTACCAGAACGACGAGAACGTCCCGCCTCGTCTAGATTTTAGATTTTCAACAGCACCCGAAACCCCACCTGCGACACCAGCGGTCGTTCACTATCGCGGTGCTTCGTTTGATGTCGTCAACCCACATCAATCATTGTTGCTTCATGATATTGAGACTCCTGGAGATTTTGAAACCGAATCAATAGATTATTTCGACGTTCGCGAATCAGACGAATTCTTAATGGAGCGTGATGTTAGTATCGTCGTCGCCATCCCACGTTCAGCGCTAACCTGTCAGAATTCACGTCCTCGTCAATTTTTTGATGACCTTCACTCGGCGTACCAGTCAATCACGAAGGACAAGCGTGTTGACCAGGATTCGTCTAGATTAGCCTTACCGAAGCTACCCGCTCCCGCTGCAGTCAGCCCATCTTCTTCTACGTATTCACCGATTGCCCCGTATGCGGGTTCTCCTGATGCAGTGCCACCGTTGAAGATTAAGAAGCCAAGCGAACCATTCATGAAGCGGATCACTAGAACCTTCACGAAAAAGGGTCGCGAGGCTAAGCCTTTGAATCAACCCCGCGATGAGCTTTTAGAGCTTCAAGAAGACAAGCCTCGTGCATCAGTTTACCACCACCGCCCATTGAAAGAAATGGTTCAGTCAACACCCACTTTCCCTTCAAGCGAGTACGGCAGAGGAGAAGAGCCTCGCCCATCCTTCTCGGAAGCAAACATTCCCGCGTATTATGATACTGAATCTATTTACGCGCCATCATCTCTGTACACCAGGAACGGTAGAGATTCCGGTGTCCCACCTAGCGTCTACGACCGTCGAAGTAGTCAACCCTGGGGTGTGAACTTCAATGAAACTGATTACTCCAACGAGGTCAGCTTGCACTCTGGTCAAGATTTGTTTGGCCCGTCGCACAGTAGTCACCAGCTCGGGTACACCGAAGAGTTCCTCCGTCACCCGGATATGCCCACCAACGATAAGACCGACACTTTGAGCAAATTTATCGATAACTATGGCCCGGAAGTGTCGCTATCATCACTCATTAGTCGCGCCGATGAAGATGAAGATGATAATCGTACGGTACGATCGGAAGAGTCCCCTATGCATTCACGCTCCGCTATGAGTAGATCTCCTTTGTCAAAAGCACAACTATCATCTGGTATCAGCCAGCTCGACTTCGGCCTTCCTCCGAATAGTCCACACAGTCAGGCCAGCTTCATAAGTGCTCTTTCACCTCCAACTGCTAACTATTCTCGTCGACCAATTGGTGCTGCTCCAAAAGAACCTCTGCCCATGATGCCATCATCCCAGTATGATGAACCTAGTCCCGCGTTCGCAAGGCAAGGCATCCCTTCTGAGATGTTGTCACAAGAATCGTCTTATGGAGACACGCGTAACTTGTTGATGTTATCTCAACCACTATATTCGTCGAATGTCATGCGTCAAGGGAATGCCCGTAGAGTCCGCGACAGTATCACATTAACCCCTCCAGGCTCGCCAGAAGGCCAGACCGCAGATCCTTTTACAGAAAACGAGCCCGTCCAGAATCCTCGCCCACTAGAACCGTCCTCGTCATATTCTCAAGATGATGGTAGACAGCAGCCACTTGTACACGAGGCTTATGAACACGCCGAGCCTCCCGCAGTCGAAACTCAAGGTACGGATGGCATTCCGCGTATGTGGATGATGCAGCCTTCGGATCAGTTCCTTCCTCGTCCGACTGAGCCTGAAATTGAACCTGAAGAGCGTACATCACCGGGCAAGAACTCTCTCGAGTCGTTAGCCGAGCGCGAGGCCGACCAGGATTGGGTCACTATTCACGAGAACAGTCGTACAAATCTCGGACAACCTTCGATTGAAGTTGCGAATCTTGACAGAACTTTCGGTCGCCCTTCTCTTGAGGATAGTATTGCAGACTATTCGGATGACGGCAATTCGATCAAAATGACCCCAGGTCACAATCCAATGAGGCATATCCAAGACAAGTACGAACTGCATTTAGATAACGCGGGAGTCCCAGCCTTTGGTTTCCCCTACGGTGATCCACCTCTCACACCACGAGTCGGACCTAATCCGTACATGCATCCAAGTCCGTTGCCCGCGCATGTTCATCCATTCAACTCGTCGCCACCACCATTGAGTATCAAATCCAGCGATCAGTCTCCGTTCATTTCTCGTACACGTCCTCACGAGGAGCTTGCCGATGATTCATCTGAGTTACCTGTCCACCGCTCTGTTCCAGTCCTCAATCCATACCTTCAATTGAGTGACAAGGAAACCCAAGAGCTTCTCGCCTCCGGTCCCAATGAAGAGATCATATACAACTCTAGCGAACTTGATACAGACATGGAATTGCCTAGACGAACAGCAAGCAACGAGACAAATGAGACCGCGGACTCAAGTTCGATACGCGCTCAACCCCCAACGATGAGTACTATTCCGCAGGAGCGCGAGAACTCGTTTGCCAAAATCACATATCTCGGACCCAAGGCAAACCTTACAGGGACGCCACAGGGAACTAACATGCGAGAAGTTGGAAGCAGCTTGGCTGACTCAAGTTCTCCCGGCGCTCAGTTCACTTCGTCCCCAATCCGCTCCAATCCATTCACGCCCCAGGCGTTGGAATCAAGAAGTTCCTCAGCGCACACAATGTGGCCAACACCAGATACTGCGCTCAACCTACCGCGCGGAACGCCGACACACTCGCCCCAGGCGTCCAAGAGTCGCACCTCGCGTGACAGGTTGTTGGAAGACGGAAGGGGACGACGTTCATCGGTCCGGGGCCAAACAAAGCTCCGGGCCATGATCCTCCCGACAGAGGTGGCCTCGGTGTCGTCAACACGCACCCGGGGCTCTGCCTTGTTCAACGAGGCAGCCTCCTCCTCCAACACCTTCTCACCGTTGCGCCCGGTGCACAGCATTCCCGTGCGTTCCCTGGGATCACACGCATCGCCACACCTGCTTCGACCTGCAGGTGTGGTAGAGCCGACCCTCTTGCAACGCCAGAGGCGGATCGCGTTGGCGGTTTTGGTCGCCTGTGCCCTGCTTTGTCCCCCGCTGCTTCTGTTCTTCGCAACCGGACGTTTGGACTTCATCATAGCACAGGATTCGGAGGGGAAGCTGGAGGGTTTCGGTAGGAGGTGGAAGACAGCAGCACTGGCGGTTGCGATTGTGGAGGTAACGTTGATGGTCGCCGTTGGTGCTGCCGTGGCAGCTTTACATGCCACCGGAAAAGTCTAATGGGTCGGGTCGTTTTTCTGGTGCTGGCGTCCTGCTTTTTCTTTTCTTCTTTCTGGTCAACTTTTCTTTTCGTGGAGTGGTCGGTTCTCTTTGGAAAACTTACACATTTTGCATGACTGGTGTTTGAGACAGGACATGGGGCATGAATAATGGTATAATACCCCCTTTTTTCTGATAGTTTGTAATAATATTGTATAATGTAACTGGCTGTGCTGTGCTGCGTTCAATGTGATGTGATTTTTGTGTGGATTCTTGATGGAATACGTAAGAATGGGGCTGTTGATGTATACGGTTGGCAGTTCAGTTGGTTTGGGGTCTGTATGGTGGGTTGGAAAGAGTGTAGATGGTTGAGAGAAGAAAGGGAAAGACATCGTAGGGTCTTTAATATTGGGGACTTTCTGTGAGGGCTTTGACGTCCTACTGAAAATGGATGGGTTAGAGTTAGGATCGGGGTCCTATGCATGGTTAAGGCGCTCACTGCCTTATATTCCCAGTGCCAGCTGAGCTTGGCCTCCTAACTTGGAGTAAACACGCTCCTTAATCGTTTAGATTGCCAATAAACTTGTTTACTTGCCTACTATCGGCTCAAAGAAAACATGGTACAAATCCTCACACCTACAGATAGCAGTGTGAGGGGTGTTCACTTACCCTTCCACAACATAGGCTAAGCCAAACAAACGTTATCATCGAGATCTTGACGACGTATGCGGCGGGTACGAGGAGTCTAGACATGTCTATCTGATGTGCTGAAACCCCTTCTGTGTTCTTATCCAGATGCAGATTTCCGCATCTTGCAGAATCTGTACACAAGAGACATTTTCCGAGGAGGCTGTGAGCCACATTCTTATGCAAGGTATATTTCACTATCAGTTATTCGATGTGAAAGGTTACTTCCGGTTATATGTAGTTATGATCGCCATATACTCTCGTACGCAACATGCTTTCAGCTGAATGTTCATTCCATTAGTGAATGAATGAGCATAACACCGCCAAAATCTTTTCTAAGTGACGATGAAGAAGTGTAACGCAGCACCCACAGTATTCAACTCTCATCCATTCCCGAGACTAAGTGAATCGGCATGATGGATACAAGACCTGTCACATCAACCAAAATCCGCATCCATGATGCAAGGAACACTTATTTATGTAACACGACACATATCTAGCCTGCAGATTCCCAACGCGGTGAAACCATGGAAGAAGGGAATCTGCAAGTTCTTTCAATGAGCATCAGTGTCAGTGTGATAACTCAATTTTCTAGATTCCGGGGTTTGAGTTTGTGCTCCCCTTTGTTGAATCTTCCTTGATAGGATTGACATCGTGATTCATTTTTCTTCATGCGATTCCGTGGGTTTGGAACGGATTTCGTCATGGATTTGAATAGGTGTGGGGAGGTGAGGTCGTTGCTTTTTTTTACAATTACAAAATGATGGTTAGAGATGGATGGCGAATATGGATTGCTCTTTCTTCTATTAGATCAACTGGGTTCACTGCCAAAGAACAACTCAAGTAGTACCTTTTCCACTTCAATTTACTTTCACATTTATCATGGCGACGCTTCGAGCACCTCCTTCCAACAACCGTGATCCACGCCCATCGGTTCTAGAACGCCTACCCCCAGAACTCCGTATCATGATCTACAAATGCCTCTACTGTCCAACCCAAACCATCAAACTAATCGAATACACCCACCACCCCGAACAATACATCACGCCCACGCCCAAATCCCTTAAAGAAAGTAGACAAAATGAGCAAAACCCCAACCCACCACGAGACCAACAACCCTCAAACTTCTCATGCGGAACCGGTCTCCTCCTCACAAATCGAAAACTCCATTCCGAAATCCGTTCAATCTTCTACGGAGAGAACCGCTTCATATTCTCCAAGCCAGTCATGGTAGCACCCACAATCGATGACCATGATTGGTTCTCAAGGGAATACTGCCATGGCATTGCATCTATGAATAAATTCATATTCTGGGTTCGGGATATCGGTGACGTTAATGCTGGAATATTACGGAGAGTTACATTCGAGATCCCGGCTGTTTGTGCTTGTCATGATGGAACTATCGAGGATGGAATCAATGTCCTTCCTTTACTTAGGTTCTTGTGGAAACATCCAAATTGCCATGTCGACTTCGCTATGACTGAAAAGGAGATATGCGTTTTGGGGAATCCGAATTCGAAACCACGGATCCAGCCTCAGGTGTTCACTCGCTCTGTAACCCTTTTACGAGATGAATACCGCACGAACCTCTCTCGCCACGATAATCTAATTCAAGAGCTCTACATCTCTAAAACCGCAACCACCGGTCACATATTCTACCGCTCCACCCGCCTAAGCACCAGTCAAACCCGCACCTTCACCATCTCGTCGTCCACACCGAAAATAACCTACCCGAAACACCTAACCCTCCTCACCCTCCCCCGTCCCATCCTCCAAGAAATATACCGCTACGTCCTAGGCCACGATGACACAATACACATACATAAAGACAAACGAACACATCCCTCACTCTCCCTCCTCTCACTCTGCCGCACAACCTCCGTACCAACCTTCCACCTCTTCTACAGTTTGAAAACCTTTGTTATACGCGCTGCTGCACCGGGGAATTGGGTCTCGTTTGATGGGTTCGATTTCAGCGTTGCTGGGAATTGGTTTAATCCGTTTCAGCATCCTACGGGTTATGTTCGACAGCATCTCACACATGTAAAGTTGGAATTGGATTTCACCAACATCGGCTCTTCTCAACCCACTTCCACGTCCACGTCCACATCCACTCCACGACCTCTCACACTCAAAGACATCCGTCTCACATTCCCCGATTTCCGCTCCAGTTGGCTCTTCCAAGACACGGGGCAAACGAACATTGAACTGTGCTTTCGAACTAGGGACGAGATAAATAGTGTTAGGAGCATGGATATTAGAAACGAGGTTATTAGGACTCTGGTGGGATTGTTTGATGGGGTGGGTACGGCAGGGAATCGGGTTTGTTTGTGGGTGGATGGGTTTGGGAGGGTTAGGGGGGTGGAGGTTAGGGATATTTATTATGCGCCTGCTGAGAGGAGGGGGTTGTTGGAGGCGGTGGAGGGGTTGGGTTTGGGGTTGGAAGGGCAGGGAGATTTTGGGGATGGATGATATGTGGTAGAAAGTTATTGTGATGTATTTATTCTTAGATAGATATGTGGTATCTTTGGATGACTATGTATTGAGTTAGAAACAGCTTCACAAATACTGATTATGAGCTACTCACCATAAGCACACAAGTAATCCATAAAAACTACCTACGCACTCATCCACAACCACATATTAGAGCAGCAATTCAATCTTCCACCCAATTTACTCCTCAAACTTAATTTTCCCCTCACTAACATCAGGATAAACATCAAACCGCCTCTGCGTATAGATCGGAATCCCCTTCCTAACCTCCTCAATCCTCTCCCCCGTCAACTCCGCCAACACAACCCCCTCCTTTTCATCCAACTCCCCCACAATCTCCGCATTCGGATCAACAACCATACTGTGCCCCCAAGCATGATACTCGGCATCCATATCCCTCGCCGGCGAGCAAAGCCCCACATAAACCTGGTTATCCATAGCCCTGGCCCTAGCCTGAAGTTCCCAATGCAGCGCCCCGGTCGTCAAATTAAACGCCCCAGGATACAGCAGTAAAAACGCATCCTTCCTCGCAGCTATGGTCGCCAATTCCGGGAAGCGGATATCGTAGCAAATCGCTATGGCAATCTTTCCGTATTCAGGGAGATCCAGAATCGAGACTTTATTCCCCGGGCTCAGAACCTCAGACTCCTTAAACCTAATCTTCCCCGGAATATCGATATCAAAAAGATGCACCTTCCTATGCGTAGCCAACAGCTCACCCTTCGGCGAAAACGTTAAACTCGTGTTATACAGCTTCTTTGTTGATTCCTCTCGCTCTGGGATACTGCCACCAATGATATAGGCATTTGTCTCTTTGGCGAGGGCGGATAGGGCGTGGAAGGTTGGTGATTGGGACTGGGATGGTGGAGATGGTAATAGGGTTTCGGCGTATTTATCGAAGTACTTTGTGCCGTAGGGGGAGTTGAAGCATTCGGGGAGGACGACGATTTTGGCGCCTGCGCGGGTGGCTTCGAGGACTTTGGTGCGGGCGTGGTGGAGGTTGTGGGTTTTGTCTGCTGTGCAGGCTAGTTGGATTAGGGCGAGCTTTACGGGTTGTTTTAGGAGTTTGGCCATGGTTTTGTTTGTTTGGGGTTTGTGGATTGGGATTGGGGTTTGTTGATTGCGAGTTGGAGCTCTTAAGGGTGTTGTTGATGTGGAAAGTTCATGGTGGGGCGGCGGGGGATGATCTAGAGTGGGATGGCTGCAATTGCCGATCGGGAAATAGGAATGTATAGAACAGAATGCCGAGGGTCACGTGTTCGGTTTTTGCTCTTCTATTCACTCCTTAGCGCTTTCCATCCAAAGTTATCTATCCCTAGAAAGCGGTATATTTGGTCTTTAAGAATACACTTCATTTTATTCTGTTGTCTAGTGCTACCCTCATTCCCCTCATCTCTACGGAGATCAGACTTCCATGTTCTCTATTAATATCCTCTTCGATCCCCTCTACCAATCAAAACATTGTGTCCCTTGAATATAGTGAAATGGAAGACCCAGTGATGCTATAGATGAATCGATCGTCTCCCATACTTCAACATCCTCACCATCGTCTTCAGGTAGTACATAACTGACATCATCCACATCCTCCTCTCCCAGTTCCACATCACTCGGGATAGTTGTCCAATCGATTTTCCTCCTCTTCTTCAACCGATACTTCTGATGAATAGGAAAAGGTTCAGGTTGGAACTCCACCAGCTCCGCCTTCGGGAATTCGGCACTGTCTTGAACCTCATCCGTTCCCTGTAACATACCAACAGCGTCTCGACCTTCTGCGACCTTTCTCGCCAACTCAACGATATCAATCCTCTTCTCAGGATCTAGAACCAGACATTTGTAGACCAGATCATCAAGAAGCACAGAGTACCATGCAGCATCTGGATAGTCAGCCCACATCTTCTCTGGTGGACTTTTAAATTCAAAGCTCCAGTCCATATCAGCTTGTGGGACACCATGACGCTTCCTCATCAAGCTCCAAATCGTAGCCCCAATGCCCCAAACATCTGCTCTACCCAGTCCTGCAGTCTTTGCATATTGCTCCTAGACCTGTGTTAGAAAAAAAGCAGCCCCTTTATAGATTGTAATTACACTCACCGGTGCGCAATACCCAAAGGTGCCAGCATGCATATGCATATCCCCATGATCCGCCCTAGTTAGCAACCCGAAGTCGCCTAAAACCGGTGTCTTATACGCGGGGTATGATTCAGGATTTGCTTCGTTTAAAAATATGTTGTCGGGCTTTATATCGCAGTGAATCCATGGTTCCCAACCGTTTTTATCGTATTTGTTCCTTTCCATGTATGCACCTCTCGTGTTTTTACGAAGTCTTCTTTCAGGGGGAACAGACATTTCTAGGCAAACTTTACAAAGAGCGTCGAAGATGTTCCAAAGGAATATTTCCGGTATAGGTTCCCTAGAAGATTGTTGTCTATTAGCGCTGAACTACTAAGCTGCCTTTCAGAAGTATCCGGGCATCCTTTCCAATAACAACGCTTAGTTACGAGGGTTAGGTCCGTTAAGTAACTAGCTTTGGGCACCTCCTACCTCCGTAAAGACTTCAAATAATTTACAACTTACTCTTTTTCGCGATAATGTATGCGGAGATCCTCAACTGTACCATAGGGGGAGAACTCATAGTAGAAGTAGTGAAATGTCTGAACCAGTTTCTCCTTCCTTTTTGTACGCTGTTGCCTGCGCATTTCTCTTATACCGAGATCTGCTGCTACTTCAGGGGCCAATCGAGGCGGTGTCTTTTCAACCTTCTTCCTTTTAGCATACTGGCGTAATTTGACAATATGGTTAGGGACTACGTCCTCCAGTCTGGCTAGAAGCTGCGGTTCTGCTGGAGCACCCTTTTTGTTCACTGGAGTATCGTCTCCCGTACGTTTTAGGACAACTCGCTGGAAAGATGTTTAGAGCTTTCGAAACTCGGAAGTTTGATATGATACTCACATCAATAAGGTATCCGTTGGTGTCTTTTCGTAGATAAAGAACGGTTCTGCCTTGTGCTCCATAAGTGAACCTTTTCTCGAAATGCCACTCCCCTGCGTCATCCTTCTCGAAACCTTTGTTGATGAAACTTATTTCGTCTGGGGTATCGTTTGTAATAGGAATATCTGCACCTGGAGGAGTCTGTGGAGCTGATGGGACGGGCGGTGTGATTATTGGTGGAACTTCAGGTGCTGAAGGAGATGGTGTTTCGGTCACTACAATATTTTTACGTTTTCTTTTCTTGGATATTTTAGGAGCCTCTAGAACTTTTGAAGGGGCTTTGGAATTTTTTAAGGCCCTCGAAGATCTTCGCGAAGGTGCTGCTTGTTCTGGCTCTGGCTCCGGCTCTTGTCCTGGCTCTTGTCCTGGCGGCGCCGGCGCCGCTCCTGCTTGCACTGGAGCAGGTTCAGGAGGAGGATGTTGAGGATCGAATGTCCCTTCTACCCATAGATTCTTAATATGTAGAGGCTGAGGTCTCCATAGTTCACCGATCCTCTTTAGGCTACACGAGAAAAACGTAGGTTAGTGGCTTGTTGTACACCATTTAAATATGATGGACATGTCGAATCACATACGCGAACTTTTCTCCTGCATGTCGTTGTTTGTATACCCTCTGGAAATTGATCCAACCCGACGATAGAGGCGGAACTGCCTTGCCTGCTTTTCGTTTTGGAGCCATGATTACTGGTGTGTGAACGCTCGGAATGCGATAAAAAACGAAATTTTTGGGTCTGTTGTTGTTAGATATAACTATGCTTGATGAAGTTTGCAAATTTCATGAGAATCAGTTGTCTGCAATCAGCATTGTCTTTGTGTGTTCCAACCACATCAAAGAAAAAAGTTGACCAGCATCCGATCCTTTGTTTAGCATCTGCAAACGGAACCCAAACTTTCAGAGCACATTGTCAACAAATTGGAGATACAGAGTGATCGTATGGGTTTTCATTTCATTCCTAATGTACTTCTTTTGTTAATTGAAGCAATGCCGAAACCCCATATGCCAGTCCGTCCTTCACCGCCCACAGTGCAAAAGGAGAAAACACGCTCAATAGAAAGTCGATGGCCTGTTTGCGGCGAAGATCTTCTTGCTGCCGCGACCGACACGGTGAGGCAGAGGGAATTTGAGGTCCTTGGTAAGGAGTTGCTTAATGTATGGGCGGCGGATGTCGGCGGTCTTCTCAACCTCAACGACCTTGAGGATCTGCGAGGGTTATTAGTATGAAGCCATTGTGTGAATGGCTGACTAAAACATACGTGGATTGACCTGAAACGAGATCGGTGCCTGGCGGCCATATCCTGGTAGAGGGCCTCCACAGCGTCGGTTCGGGACATCTCACGGTACTCCTTGTACATGTTGTGTGTACCGGAGCGCGAGTCGTAACGGATCCAGATACCGAAGTTCTTGACCTTCTGGGGGCGCTTCTCGTAGATCTACAGATATCCATGTCAGCCGAAGCTCTATCTCGAAGCCTGTCTTTCGGTAAAGACATACCTGGTTCAAGGAAACGATCTCGCCGTTGGCCTTCTTGATCTTTCGCAGCTTTCCGAGGAAGTACCAGAACCTTGACTTGGCAACAACATCGTTAGGAGCGAAGATGCGCATCCGGTAGAGCTTAGGGGTGGGGTTGGCCTCGGAGGGCAAATGGCGCCCAATGACCTGGTACTCTTGAAGACGACCTGTAGATATCCGTCAGTTTCATGTCGTATTATCAAATCTGAAAAATCCCAGCAGCGATTTGCAGTTCTCATATATTCCGGGAAAGACGGTCGCCATGGAGAGGTCGTAATGCAGTCGGAGACAAAGTTCGTATAGTTGAATTAAAGCAATTGTCAAGGCAGCCCTGTAAGGACCCCGTGCCAAAATTTCCGTAAACGCTGTATCATCGTGACCTCCTGCCTCCAGTTCTCCAGCTATCCTATGACATCCAATGGCGATGTTGAAGGTATGATTTCTTAGGCGATCAAACGATGGGGAGTGCGCGCTGGAACTGCAATCGCTGCCATGGTCAAGGGTTCGAAGTTGGAAATTGAAATTTGCTTACCCATCTGTACGGTATTAGCGAAAGATAAAAAGAACTGAATATGAGGCCCGCGTACCTTGATTGCTGTTGGGGGTGTCGTCGGATCGGTGGTTGTCTGCAAATGTTGTCGTGGAAACTTTCGGTGTTGAGTGAGTGCGCCTGCCAAGTCTTTAACCGAGCCGGCGCTAACAAACATGGCAAACATCCATGGATCGGAAGCATTCACATCACGTCCACTTAACGTTCGAACAACAACACCAAAACGTCTGATAAATACCACAAAGCAAGCCACAATCGTCAAGGTTCAAAATGCATTGAGCAATGACAAGGTGACCGTTTGGGATCTCAGAGCCTTGTCCAGTTGCACTTCGCCCAAGAATTTCTAAGCAAAGACCCTTGGATCATCATGGATGCAGTATTCCAAGAGTTCGGCCGTGCTATATCGGAGTACCAGGGCTACGCTGTTGCTAACACGATAAGCCCGATACCTCCAGAACATGATGCTGGCCGGCTCTATGCATTCTATCGGAGCACAAATGTTCATCAGGTCAAAGGCGACATTCGTTATGCCATCAACCACAGAATCAGTTTGAATCTACCAAAAGTAGAGAAAAACGCGTGGATCGACGTATTCACCAACTATTGGACCGCAGTAGGAGAGATTCTAGCTGCAGAAGAAGCTGAAAACTCAGGCCGGCTTAGAGATGGGCAGTTCAAAATGGTCTATGAAGCCTGGAAAACTATGACAAATACCCTCATCAAGTTTCACTCTGAATCTATTCTTCCAGCTTGGACCATACCATGTCTCTACCTTGCTGGTAAATATCTCAGGATCTTTGCTATCAAGGCTGACGAGCAATTGGCCAAGTCGGGAAATTTGACATCCAACTCAGGTTTCCAGGATGATCTTGACAGTACTTACGGAAAAAATGATACACTCGAAGATGCTGCTCGAGTACTGAGCAAGATATTTTCAACTTGCTTGTCAGACAGGTGAGCATAGACAACGCAGATATGGTATTTCAACCTCCGTGCTAACTTGTTATAGAGCTCCTCTTGAAGATTCGAAGAAATGGGGAACATACTACATTGCCAACCTCCAATTCAAGACTTACTTCAAGGCATGTGATAAAATTATCCAAAACTGGTTAGAAATTACTAATTATGTCTTAGTTGAACGCGATTAGTCTCTCTAAGAATGTTGTTAGGTCCATTCAGGCCTCTGAGCTTCCTCACTTCAGCACGTTTCCAAAATCCCACGTTGTCACATTCAAATATTATGTGGGCGTATTGGCTTTTTTGCAGGAAGACTATTCACAGGTAATCTTTTCTTTTACGCTTTCTAATTAGAGATTTATAACTAACATCTCACTTCTTTAGGCTAACATACATCTCACGGAAGCATGGGAGCTTTGTCATAAGGATGCAAAGAAGAATCAAGAGTACTGCTACCATATCCGATTTAGGCTACATACCAGCTGACACCTCTTTAGGCTCATACTTACATATCTCATACCCGTTCAACTAGTAACAAAACACCAGCTGCCACGAACCTCTTTCCTATCGAACTTTCCACGCCTTCACGCCCTTTTCGGCCCTCTTGCATCCTGCATCAAACGCGGTGACCTTTCCGGATTTGATGCTGCCCTCGCTGCTGGCGAGAACGAATTCGTGAAGCGTCGCATCTATCTCACGTTAGAACGTGGCAGAGACATTGCGCTTCGTAACTTGCTACGAAAAGTCTTCGTTGCAGGCGGCTATGAAGAGCCAGCAAACGGAGCACAGGCAGGTGCAGCAAGAACTAGGAGGACAAGGATACCCATTTCCGAGTTCACAGCTGCGATGAGGCTTGGGGCGGGTCCTGAGGGCGAGACATTGGAAAGAGACGAGGTGGAATGCATGATTGCCAACATGATTTACAAGGTATGTAACTCTGCGCTTACGCTTTCCTTTCGATTTCAATTATTATTACTTATATCCCCAATATATTTCCTCGCACAACCTTTTATGCAACTAAGGCCTAGCTAACATTATCTGCAGAACTACGTAAAAGGTTATATATCCCGACCGCATGCAATGGTTGTGCTAAGCAAGAAGAACGACGCATTCCCCGGTACAGGAATATAAGTACGCCTGCACCACCTCTGCATCCTAACCGGGCTTATTCCACAAATCCTGATTGGGCATACTCGGCACTCATCGCAGAAAGATATCACTACGACCGGTAGCCTCATATTACTCTATCGAAAAGGGCGCAAAGGATGCGCATGAGAAACCGTCGTACCACAGATAAAAAAAATATATACCCACCAACCCAACCAGTCAAGTATTTTCGCTCACCACCATTGTCTCTGTACAGCCTTCTTTATGTCGCACCGACATCGCTGTGTACCCCACGCCACTTCACCCATGTCGCGCCTATCAACCTTACATATCTAACCCCGCGTCCTCGCCTGCTCACATGATATCGTGTCAACCTTCCCCAAGATTTTCTCACCACCACCTCAACAACACCTTCTCACCAACAAATAATTCATGCCATCCATCTCATCCACCTCATTCCCACGCTACATTAGTCTCCCGCACTTGCATGCCCCTCCCTGCCCACCATCCTTACCTCCCCCCTCCCCCATCCTTGCTTCCTCGCCTTGCCAAGCCTTCACGCCTGTTCCGCTGCCTGTCGCACCCTCCTCCTGTGACTCACACTTTTGCGAAGTTGCGCCCAGCGCCCTCTATTCAGCCCCGCGGGTGTCACCGTGTGTCCCGGGAGATTGGGTCCGCTGACGGGGGTCCGGGAAGGATTGGTGTCGTTGGTGGGATGGTTAATCTGGGGGAAGCCTTGTCTTCTTGTTAGTTCGTTGATGGCTAGCTAGCTGCTATTATATCTTAGCTTTTCATTTCATTTTATTTTGCTTTTCCGGTATAGAATGGATTTCATCAAGTCACTATGGCGTGAACTCGCTGGAAGAAAATAGTTAAAATATCAACGGGAAATGGTGCCGTAGGCAATTTCTCAATGATTTTTAATGGTAAAATAAGGTATCATAACGTGCTCAGCCAGTTTTCCCAAGAAACAACCATCGCTCGTTCGATCTGATGAAGAAATTAAGAGAAGAAGAAACTAAAAATGACGCGCTAACATAATCCGAATCAACTCATTCCCTTCTTTCCCCCATTCCTCCAAATAACCCAAACCCAAAATAAAATAAGAAAACACCATAAATTGTTACAATTTGAGTCCTATTCTCATTTCTCCCTCTCTGTTCTTGCAGCAATTCAATGAGTATGAAATAAAAACCTAAGAAATCAACAGGAAAGTGAAAACAGAGTTTGTTGCTGGAGGTTTGGTCCATTGCAACCTAGCATGCTGCTTTTGTTTAATAGAAACGAAGATAAATGTGAAAGAAGCGAGGTGGCCTAACTGAGCAATTTTCAATGCGGCCTGGATACAAACGCGAAAACGCTGCAGTGACAAATAAGAAATAGGGGAATGATGATATGAAAATGGG
>AJFL01002223.1:0-10788 GCA_000467735.1 Rhytidhysteron rufulum CBS 306.38
GAGGCTTACTTAATAAAAGGCATAGATGTTGGAAAAACCAAAGGGGAAAAAGTAAAACAGAACCCGATGAAGTGGAAGGACGAAAAAAGGGTTATAGATATTGTACAAGATTTGTGGCGGGCCTAAGTGAGTGCCAGAATGGAATCGTGGGACAAAACACCAAGGATAACGCCGGGTATAAAAGCTGTTGGGGTAAAAGGTATATTACAAGAAGTATAAGTTTGTTTGGTCGTTTTGTGACTTTCGTTTCTGGGTCGCGAGGTGGTTAGAGGCTTTAAGGGTAAGCGTCGATGGATGATTGTGATATAGAGTCGGTGGATAAGCGAGAGTAGAGAAGTGAAGATGTTGGGATGGCTGAATCGTGTACGTAGAGAGTCGAAGAGGAGATCGATCGATCGGCGGGTCGGTCTGAGCGGAGATAGTATCTCGAAAGCCGAGAGAGACCGATGAGGTCTACTCTATTTCCCCATATCATCCATGTGGTTCACCATTGCCACGAAAAGGTCGAAGAAGAGTTTGCCACCGTGTTCCATCTCGTTTTGCATTGTGCCGCTTCGCTTGAAAGTGTGACGGGCACGGATGATTAAGGCAAGATAGTGAGCTCGTAGTTTGGAGTCCGTGTCGGGAGTGTTTGCGTATGCGTAACGGGCGGAGCTGAGGATCGTGCTGCATTGGATGCCGGATTGAAGACCCTGCTTTCGAAGGGCGAGACGCTTGAGCTCTGCAAGGCCATATTTCTCGGCAGTACACTGTTTCGGCTGTTAGCTAGATAGTTAGCATGTAGAAAGGCACCAACATACGTATATGATCGTATCCTTCAATATCGGACCGGTAGGAGTGTAAATGATCGACTCAACCGAACCATTTCCATTGCCAGAATCTTCAAGGTTGTAGCTGTTTCTTTTCCTGTCGTACTCGAGTCGCGGGAAATAGTCTCCCTTATAAAGGTACTCAAGGATGGATGAGAAAATCTCCGGCTCTTCGTCGGGAAGATCGATTCTCCTGTTGGTCGTCTGGAAGAACTGATCGCGACAAGCGGATTGGAAGAAGGGAGAGTTGCACAAGACGTCTTCATGGGCTGCGAAAAGGCGCTGCTCACGGCCAACGCACAAGGTAACGATCGCACTGATTAAAGGACTGGATGTGAGTTATCGGCACTCATCCGGACGATAAAAGTTTGACGGATTTACTCACCTTCCAACGGATGGACTGGTTTGTACCGATGATGGTGATGTCTGTTGTGCAAGTTTCTCGGCCTTCTTGGTCGAAATGGAATCCCTGAATGATGGGTTTTTCTTCGATTTCATTGCTCTGTTCTTGGAGAAGCTTTCTCCTCGATGTCTTGAGCTGTTTGACCTGAACATTTTGATGGATGTATGAAAATATTATATATAGAGAGAGGCGATATGAATTTTTGGAGATGGTCGACGTGGAGGCGATGGATTTATAGGTAATGGTACATAGGCAGAAGGTGAGGACGATGGCGACGTAATATGGTTACAAACCTCAGGCAGCAAGGGCGCAAGCGAGGGAAAAGGGTGGTAGAGGGCAGTTCATCAGCGGGGAGTGGTCAAATATATATGCAGCAGGCGGGAGGCCGCTATCTTTGCCCAGAAGACGAGGATAGGAGTTGAAGAGCACCGCGATTGGGCGCGTCCGGAAGCTGTGACACGCCAACGCGATATCACATGTGCCGCTTACCGGTTTGAGTCAGGCAATTGAGCGGCCGCACGGAGCTTGGCCTGGCCCGCTGGTGTGGAACAGAGACTGATGAGGAATAGAGTGCAGGGGGTTGCGACGTGCTGGAAGGGAAAGCCGTTGCGGAAAAGGGAAGCCTTGCTGTCTCTCCGACGGTGGCGTTCAACAGCGTGCGACGGCCTGATGACAGGAGAACGACTGAACCTTGGAACAGCCGGGATGAACGGATGAAATGAGAAGACAGACTCCTGGAAAAAGCAATGCGAAAATGACAAAATGAAATAAAAAATTAAAAAAAATTTGATGCTTGACAAGATTATTCTGACTCGGACGACCGCCGTCACTGTTAGCTAGCAGCCCGCACGAAAAGTGAGGAATCTGGTTCCTGGCATCTTGGACAAAAGTGATAGAATACGGCACGGCTTCGAAGGCGATGAGTCCTCTCCCTTGCCGAAATCATTAAGCTTGAGTGCTGCGCGCCCGTCGGCTAGAGCTTCTGCACAGGCCGGCCCACCACCAGGAACCCGAGGGCAGCTTGGAGAGCAGCCAACAGCGTTCACCACGCTCATAGGCCCTGGAGCCTTCGCCGGTTGCTTTGCTTTGCCCTCCAGCTGCGAAGCCGTTTGCTCCATCCCCTGTGGCGAACGAAGAGTCGAAAGCCTCAAAGTAATACGAAGGACCGACTCTTCAATGCAGCCTGTCTTCCGCCTTCCCCGCGTCGAGCAACAGGCTCCTCGAACCCGTCATGACAAGAGGCTGTGGAACAGCCAAGAGATGCGACCTGCGCTGCTGACGCCGATCTCCAAGGTTGTGCCTGTGCGTGGAAAAAGGGGTCAGCCCTGGGACTTGCTTACACGTAATTGGTCGTCGCTCAGGCAGACATCAGGCATCGAAAAACCTCATCTGAATCTAGACTATACAATACCTAGGCGGGTTGAAAGGAAACACTCCGTACACTACGCTCGGATAGCCAAGTAGCCAGTGGTTCTGCGGAAGATACGGAGCAATGGATTTCTTCAGGTCCGCGACACCAATGGGCATCCGGTGTCAACTAGCTGAAGGCATCCGCGGCATCTCCAAGACTTGGAGGCGACTCGAGGGCGACTTCATCCGAGTTAACGATTGAATATTACCGTGTAATATCCGAACAAGTGCTCAACATCTTCAAGAGAGTCTCTAGCATCGGAACTGATGTCTTGAGAAGACATGTGGAGATTAGGTAAGTGTAAGCTAGCTTGTAAACCTCATCAGACTTGATTTCAAGCATTTTCCAATCTCAAGCCACAACAGCCAAAAGAGGAGCACTGTAGCGAGCAGAACGGTATGGGAGTTATGTTGTTCGATTTTAACAATGTTGATGCTAGCTATACAGTCCAAGCTCTTAAGTTCATCAAGGTGACCTTTACCTAACCTCCTATATCTCCATCTACCACTCTCTGATAGTCTCCTCATCACACAGCAAAATAGGCCATCACTCAATTAGTTAAAACAACCACATAACACAACCGACATATGCAAGGCAAGCAAATAAATCCCATCTCCAGACCCACAAGAAACTCCTTAAAATCCTCATGAATCTTAATTAATTGATTGATTCTGTATCTATATAATCCCATTTGATTTTGATTTTCCATGTTCCATGCACGCGTGCAATCATTCATGTCCATTGGATTGGACTTGGTATAGGTAATGAGCTGCCAAGCTAATTGGCTCGCAGCTCGTTCATTCGCTTAAAGAAAGAAAGCAGGAAGGAGACGCGGTGAGCCAACACATTACTCCTCCTTCTCGATGACAGCAGGAGCCTTGATGGTGCGATCCTTGAGGAAGTCGAGTCCTTCTCCGCCCTAGTAAAAAGTTAGTTATCTACATTCCTGAATACTGCCATTTATCTTTTTACTTACGTAGCTGATCAAAGGTGAAACCTCAACGCCCTTCTCATCGCCTTCGCTAACAACAACAGCTCCAGCAGCCTGCACCCACTTGGCACCCTGGGTCATGATGTCCTGCTTGCTGGTATCTGGGTCGTCCTCTCCGGTACCACGAGCGTTCTTGAGAGGAGAGAACTCATCCTCACGCTTAACTTCCATACAGGCAAACTTCTCGAGTGTAAGGAAGGGGAAGCAGTCGAAGACGAACTGCTCGAGCTTGATACCGTTAGGCTTCTCTGGCTTCACAGTCTCTCCATTCTCAGTATCACAGTAAGGAATCTTCTTCCTGGCGACGTGGTGAGGAAGCCTGCGTACCCACTCGGGAATGCTCTCCAAGAAGCGGTATGAGTAGTAGTGGTTGACGATGTTTGCAGCACGGAACTTGAGGAGCTCGGCGTTCTTGGGGTCTTTGGCTTCGGCAGTTTCAGCGTCGATCTCGGAGTACTCGACGACGTCAGGGCGGCCGTTCTTCTGGAGGATAAGGCCGACAGACTCTTTGGCGTTACGCTTGCGGACCACCTTAGTGGCAATGTCAACGTCTTTGGAGGCGGAGAAGCCGATGAAGGCTGGGTCAGCCACCTTCACGAGACAGTTGTCAACGCAATAGGCGTGAATGTGTTGGATTCCACGCTTGCCCATGTCGGCAACGACGCCGGAGGAGATGAGTGCTTGGTAGAGACCACCGTTGCCATCAGGAGCGACAGCGACCTATTGCCAATTAGCGGAGTTTATTAAAGGCCACGGTGCGGGGGAAATACCTTTGACTTGCTCTCAAGAAGGATCTTGCCATCATTGGAAATGCATGGAAGCACACCTTGCTCGAAGATGACTACGTTCTCCTTCTTCAAACCAAAGTAGTTGTTCTCTTCAAAGAACTTCTCCGTGGGCCCACGGGTAGGCCCACTGGTCATGACATACCAAGGAATGATGACATTGTCCTTGTTGTGCTTCTTCTGAGCAAGGAGCTGGGCCTTCCCAATCCTCTCGCCCTGGAGTTGGAAGAGGGACTTTTTGCTAGGAAGACCGATGTCGAAGCATCCCTTCGGAGCAGAGCTGCCCAACCGGGTGCCTTGGCCTCCAGCCATCAACACGACTGCCACCTTGTTCTCCGCAATGAAGTCCAAGCCGGACTCATACCATTTGTTCAAATCTTCCTCCTTCGAGTCGAGTACAGACGATGTGGCATTTTCAGGGAGAGGCTCAAGCTTAGGCTCCAAGTCTTTTGATTCGGCTTTGGGGGGGTTGAGGGCCTTGTCGGCAATCTCGTTGATGTACTTGGGGTCGAACTTGGAGAGTTGCTCGAAGAGAGCCGCCTTGGATGCTACGTCGAGGCTATCGTAGAAAGCGAATACCTGGCCCTGACCCTCCTTATCGTACTTCTCCCGGAGCTCCTTGAGATGCTCTGCGGAGGGCTCCTGGGCAGTAGTGCCAGCGCTGGTGAGGTGAAGTTTTTCCAGGAGGTTGTTGACAACGGAAGCCATGATGTAAGCGGGGGTATACGAGAGAAAAAGCAAGGGTGAGTGGAGGTGCAATTGAAAGAAAACGTTGGTTAAAGGGTGGAGAAGGAGATGAGGAGAAGGAAGAAGGTTGGATAGAGGTGCTTTGTTTGGGTTAAGTACTGACTTGCACAAAGTGTTGAGCTGAGTAGCTTCAGCTAAAGTAAACTCTAGCCACGCACTGCCCCACGCAGCGACGCCCCAGGCCCCTCTCTCACCGTCCCTTTGGCGCACGGACGCTTTTTGCAACCTCACAACTATTGGCAGATTGATAATAGTAAGCTCGAACAATTCACTTATGGCTTCTAAAAATAGTCACTGACTTCGTATGAACTTCGTTTAATTTTATTTATATGAAGCAAATCGATCTTGGACATGTCTCGTTAGATACACTGCAAATTCTATTTGGTATTCGTGACATTCGCCATCCGACTCATTCAAAACACAATTGTCCCGCTCGCACAACGCCCCTTGATGATGCCTTTTCATGAATAAGAAAATACGATACTTTAAGCGGAGTGGCCGTTGACGTCACTGGAACCACTGGCCTGGTTTTCTTCCGCAGATTTGAGTGACTTGGCTGGAGCCGGGTTAAGGATACGCGTTGCATCAATCAAGCGCGCGGCAGGGTTGAGCTCTAATCCAAAGCCTGGCTTGTCCAAGTCAGACACATCGAGATATCCCTTGGTGGGAATTGGCTCGTTGAGGAACAAATCTCCAAACACCGGTAACACAGACTTGCCATCTGGAGAGTTGGCAAGATATTCCTGGAAAGGTGAGTTGGCCTGGGAGATGACAAAGTGATATGAGTATGGTCCAGAAGCATGTGGAACAACCGGGATGTCATATGCGGCTGCCATAGAAGAGATCTTCAATAGCTCCGTCAAACCACCAACCCACATGACGTCGGGCTGAAGAATGTCCAAGTTGCGGCCCTCAATCAGCTTCCTGAAACCGTACCTGGAGTATTCGTGCTCGCCAGTGGTGAACTTCATCCTTGGGTGTGCACGCTTGATGAGCTCGAAACCGTCAGTGTCATCGGGCGAGAGGCATTCCTCCCACCAGTTGAGGTTGAGGTGCTCCGTAGCCTTGACAACCTCGATGGTGTATGGAACGTTGAGACTCATGTAGCAGTCGACCATGATGGGGAAATCCGGGCCAACGCTTTCCCTGTGTTTAGTGAGAAATTCTACGTTCTTCTTCAACCCTTCGATGCCCTCACCGGGTCCATAGGGCAGAGGAACCTTTGCACCAAAGAAACCCATTTCTTTGGCAGCAACTGGTTCCGGACCTGTGCAGTAGAAGTTGAGCCTTTCTCTCGTGGCACCACCAATCATCTTATATACGGGTTCATTGCGGATCTTGCCCAGCAGATCCCAGATGGCAAGGTCAATCACAGAGATGACAGCGACAGGAAGGCCCTTTCGTCCGTAAAACATAGACCCACGGTACATTTGCTCGAAGAGGTGGTTGGTATCACGGGGGTCTACCGACTGTTAGAATGGGTTGACATACACACTGGACAGATGAACGCTCACCCTTTCCAACCAGGAAGCGGTTGAAATGCTCAGCAACCAACCAGCACGCGGGCGGTCCGCCGAAGCCCGTGGCGAATCCCTTGGAGCCGTCAGTGGCCTCGATTTCCACACAGAATGATCCCAGGACATTGATGCCCCAGCTAGTCCGAGACTTCCGGTACTCCTCATACTGAGACATGGGCGTCGAGATCTTGGAGTCTATCAACCAATGGCCGCCGTGCACATTGTGGTAGTCCCCTCCCGAACCGGGGCCTTGGGTGACGAATGTGCGGACCTCCTTGATAGTGGGAAAACTGCGAGCTGCGCCTGAAGCCATGGCTGGAGTGAGAAGAGCAGAATGAGGGGAAACTGAGGGTAATGGCAAGAGAAACGGTGTGGCCTTGTGGGGAGAGTATGGCTGCTTATCACCGGCCGCTGGAGGAATGCGGGTCGAGATTCCGCTTTATATTCTGCCTGGTCGCGAAGGACAGCGTCCAGCTCGGGCAAACTCGACCGGCATGTAACGCCATTTTGTACTAGAGGCGTGGAGCCTTCGTTCGCACGCGTGGGAGAGCAGATGGTGAAGGAATCGCGAGGGCGCTCTCACACGCACTAACGCAAAGAGGGCCCTCGGCATCCCCCACATTCTCGTCCTCTCGGGTCAGCCCATACCGAGATCTGAGCGGTTCGTGGCACCTCTCCAACACGTACTACTCGATTTTCTCCATCATGGACGTGCCTGCAAACACCTCCGACGGCAAGTCCTACGTGAGCCCCGATTCGCATACAAAGCACTCCCAGCAGTCGCCCCTCGACGATGATAATGACAATTGGAGTGCCGGCGAGGGCTCCACGCCAGGCGGGGATGGCGTCCAGGTTTCATCGCCCTCGAAGCGCAAACGGCCCATAAGCGTGTCGTGTGAGAAGGTGAGTGCAATTGCCGATGGCCCAGAAGAGCTGATGGCTGACCTGCCCCAGTGCAAGGAGCGCAAGGTCAAATGCGACCGTGGACAGCCCAGCTGTGGATGGTGCATCAAGAACAATCATGTCAGTAACGATGCGCTGCAGGTGAAGGAAGCATGCGTACTAATGTGGCTAGGTCTGCATATATCGTGAGAGGAAGAAACCAGGGTTGAGGGCCGGGTATGGACGCGAACTGGAAGCCCGCCTTGGTATGTTTACGGTTTTCTTCAAAGTGCAAATTCTGCCTGTCAACCTTGGAACTCTCCTTCAGAAACAGTCTAGAGATGAAAACTAACGCGGTGGACAGACAAACTTGAAGCGTTGATTCAACAACAGCAGAGTCAAATTTCACGCCTTTCGAACAACCAGATACCCTCCTCCGAACCGTCGCCTGGAGAAGTCTCCGTATTTAAAAATCCATCTATTATCCAAACACCGCACATCCCGAGACCCGAAACCGCGCTCTTCATACAGAAACCGCAAAGCTTCCCTCAACAATCCATACAAAACGATTTCGTAGGCGGTCTTGGTAGCAGGCAAGGCACCGGCGTTGCATCTAGCAATGGATACCAGGCCCAGCTGACCCCAGAGGACATTCATCCTTCGCTTAGGGGCATGGGAGGTCCAAGGGATCTGTACACTCCTGTTCCTACTACCCCATTTGAAGCTGATCGTTTTGCGGCTCCTCACATTCCTCCGCCTATTCCGCAACAATCCCTCAATCAGCACGACAACGATTTCCCTCCATATGATCTGCTATATGGCCTTGCGGATCTATTTTTCAAACATGTTTACCCATGGTGTCCCATATTGCATCGACAGAACACCCTTAATTCTCTATTTGGTGATTCCAGCCTTGATGAAGCCGACCGGATCCTTCTTCATGCGATCGTGGCTACAACACTAAAGTTTAGTACAGATCAACGCTTGACGCCTGAAAAGCGCGAAAAATATTACCAAACTTCCAAGGAGAAGGTACTGCTGTACGGGATGGAGAATAGCTCCGTCAAGTCACTTCAAGCCCTGGTTATTCTGGCATTGGATCTTGTCGGAGGGTCTAATGGACCACCAGGCTGGAACTTGCTTGCGCTCATCACCCGTTCTGTTGTACAACTCGGCCTCGCCACAGAATCCTATTCGCCGATGGTATCTCCTCAATACGCATCCATTTATACATTGCGAGCCATGGTATTGCCGGAGCCGACAGACTGGATAGAGGAAGAAAGTCGACGCCGCTTATTCTGGGGAATATATGTGCTCGATCGCTACGCCACCGTCGCTACGGCATTCGAGTTTGCTCTAGATGAAAAGGAGATCGATCGAAGGTTGCCATGCCATGACGATTCATTCTCTCGCAATGTACCGGTCGAAACGAGATGGTTTCAGACCTCTTCGCGAACAGATTATTCGATGAATAAACCCGAAAACCTAGGATCGTACTCATTCTATGTGGAAATCATCGGCATTCTTTCACGCATCCATCAATTTCTGAAGAAACCGGTGGATATAACATCCCTCTCCGATGTCGAGCAATGGCAAAGCCAATTCCGTGAACTGGATAATGCAATCGAGACTTGGAAATATAACCTCCCTAGTGAGTACGGTAATTCGGCAAGATTATTCTCTGGCCCAGCAGCTACGAAGAACCTGAACAGTGGTTGGATAATGCTGCATGCAGCTTTTCATACGTAAGATCTTCTCCACACATTCCCCAGACTTCGGTTAACCCTTGTGCAGGACTGTCATTCGTCTTCATTCATCTGCAGCTTACCCCACTCATCGCTCACCTATCTTCACACCATCTTTTAGTGCCAGCCAAAGGTGCCTTAATGCAGTTGAGAGCATAACAGCCCTTTGCGCTGCAGTCAGAGATAACGGACTGCTTACCAAATTAGGACCACCCTTTGCCTTCTCGCTTTGGGTTGCTGCTCGTGTTCTCCTGGTCCATGGCTCGACCATTGATCACCGCGTTGATCAATCGATCAACCTCCTTGTTAGTACACTTCGTGAAATGGGCCAGTATTGGGAGGTTGGAACACGATATGCAAATCTTCTCTCTCGCGTCTTGCAGGAATATCAAGAATCTCAACGTGCACCTGCAGGAATGAACGGAGAGCGAATCACGCCGTCGACGGTCAAGATACTGGCAGATATGCGCCGCTGCGCCTTTGACCTCGATTTTCTAATTTCAAGACAACCAAAACTTCCTACGACAACGAGACCTGCTTCTGTTACTCCGGCCCGTACCCCAGCTCCGAATGAACTCGAGTATCTTGATGTATTCGATTTTTTCAACATGCCCAGACTTCCCGTTTCCATGGATGGCCCTATGAGCTACACGGGTGGTACCGCCGACGGGCAGCTGCATCTACCCGAAGGAGTGCATAGCAACGAGTTCAACATAACGAATTTCATGGTTGACGCAAGCTCTGATTGGTTCATGAAAAACCCTAACTGATTTTATAGTTCCCCCTTTTTTTGGTTCACGAGTTTAAAAAAAAGTTGACGTTCGCGATGTTTCCCTTTTGTTCTGAGGAGATACCCCATAGCCGGAAGTAATGTAAAACCAACTAACTAATGGAGCATGGAAAGGGCATTTTGTGTTTTCCATTTTGAATTTGGTTGATCGTATATAGTCTCGCAAGGCAACAATCACAGTGTAGTTATTTCTAATACTCTGGATGAATGACGTTGTTTCCGCAACCAAGGTTTGCGAGCGTGTCATTTTACCTGACCTCTGGGAATCCTAATTTTCTAACCCCACTGTGGAACGATGCAGGAACAGGAGCTAACTTGACATGCGGAATCACACGCATCCGCTCCGAAATTGGAACCTGCTAGATGTCACATCCAGCCTAGCAGGAATCCCACCTGCAATCTTAGCCGTGCGTTTGCATTCTTCACTTCCTCCCCACGCTGGAGCTCACGACGCAGCACGCCCACCCGCCACGGCGATTGGTGACGCTGAGGCTCGCGACGAACGCGGGCGACGCTGGCGGTGCAGAGCAGGATCGGTCGCATCCCTCAATCTGAAGCAAGGCCTCCGCATAGATCTACTCCAGATTGACAAAAGCAAGCAGATCGCCGTTCAGTCACGAGCCCCTCCCCCCAGTGACGGCGGAGCAGGAGGTCGATTTTAGGATGAGTGCCGCCCCAGGCCCAACCCGCCACTGCCGCCCACGACGG
>AJFL01002241.1:0-11099 GCA_000467735.1 Rhytidhysteron rufulum CBS 306.38
TGATTTAGATTGATTGTTACCAAGTCTGGCTAGTAGGCAGAAAAAGAGGGGTAAGTAAGTACCTATTATAGAAAGTAGAGGAAAAATAGAAGGGAGGTAGGTAGGTGCCCGTTATAGGAAGTAAAGGAAGAATAGAAGGGAGGTAGGTAATTGCCCCGACGTAGAATATATAGGGCTACCCGCCTAAGAGGGGCCCCTAGAGGAAAGTTATAGAGAGGAAGTAAATAGGATACAAGGTGGATAGGTAGATACCTATTATAGGAGAATTAAGCCTACTAGGGTATGAGGCGAAAGGGGTTAATAGGTAAGTGCCCGTTATAGGATAGGCCACTTTCACAAGCTAGAACCGGCATCCCTAAGAGCAGAAGAAGGAGAGTAGGTAGGTATCCGTTATAGGATAGGCCGCCGCCACAGGCTAAAACTAGCACCTCTAAGGGCAGGAGAAGGGGGGTAGGTATATACCTATTATGGGAAGTAGAGGAAGAATTTAATAGAGGTAGGTAGGTGCCCCGATATTATAGAGCAAAGCTAAATAGCATTTAAGTGGTCGGGGTTAGGAAAAAAAACAAGAAAGAGAGGTGGGTAAGTGCTCTAAGGTAGGTAAATTAAGCCCAAATTAAGTATGTAGAATAGGACAGCTATAGGCTACACAAATAGGTGCAAATTATATTAATAATGCCTAAAGCCGTAATAGGAGAAGGATTTAGTAATTTTATAAATAGGCAACATTTAATAGGGCAATTAGATAGAATAATAGTGGATAAATACCATGTAGTTTTCGGATTCAAGGCAGGGATTTAGAAATCAGATTTTAGCATTATAGGGGTTGACACAGAAGAAGAGGCGGATAGTATATTTAATAGCAATGTTGCAGAGCAGAGAGGAGAAGAAATTTATTAATTTAATGGGGTTAGCAGGTAAGGAACAAAGCAATTAGTTTAGAGGAAGTACGAGCCAAGGTAAGGTGCAGTATTAGATATGGCAATAAGATTTAGATAAAGAGGAGGAGGAGATTAGAGAGTTAGTAAAGAGGTTAAAGCCGAGATAGGCTATAGGCAGGCAAATAATAGTTTATTATAATAGAGTCAAGAAGATAGTTCAATTAGGAGAGGTATTAGTGTGTATTTATTTTTATAGAAATATAAAAAGCAGGTAAGAGAAGAGCAAGGCAGTAAGTTTATTGTCAAAAGGTTAACAGCAGGTATTTACAGCTACAAAGGCATTAGGTTGGCGATAGATATAGCAACAATTTAAGCAATAGTGTAGATTAACAAGGTTCGAAAGATAAGAGATTATAGGCAGGAGAGTAGGTAAGCAGGAAGAGATAGGTTAAAAGGCAAGGCAATAATTTATTGAGGTTAGCAGGTAGATAGAGCAGGCAGGAGAATAGATAATAAGTTTAAAGAGGATGTAGAAGAGGAGATGCAGGGGTTTATAAGGGTTTAGCAATAGATAAGGATAGTAATAGACAAGGCAATAAATAAGGTAGAGAAAGAGAGGTATAAAAAGAAAGAGGAGAGATGTAAGTAGTAAAGCAGAGATAGAGATAAGGTTAAGGATAAAAGTAAGAAAGAGAGCAAAAAGAAAGGGGGGTAGGTAGGTGCCCATTTTAGGAAGTAGAGAAAGAATTAAATAGGAGTAAGTAGGTACCCATTATTAGTATGTAAGGCATCCCCCGGCCAAGAAGGGCCCCCGGAGAGTAAGAGTAATGGCAAGGACAAGGGTAAAAAGGAGAGCAAAGAGATAATGTTAGGAGCAGAATAAGAGCAGGAGGCAGAGTTAGATAAGATAGAGGTAGAGTTTAAAGAGGAGCAGAGAAGGAGAGAGAGAAGGGGGATTAATAAGTTCGAGTTAGAATTGCAATTAATAGAGGTATTATAGGTAGAGAGATTAGTGGAGTTAATAAAAAGAGTAGAAGGATAGATAGTAATAATGCAAGGTATAGAGGAAAAGGAGTTAGAGGGGGCATTTAATTTAGGAGTAGATAAGAGAGTTAAGTAGCAAGGTATAGAGCAGGATTAAGATAATAGGAAGTTAATAATTTAAAAGAAAGTAGTAAGATAGCAAGAGGTAGTAGAGAATAGTAAGTAGGGTAAATGTTCATGATGTTATGAATAGGGATTAGCATAGTTAGTTTATAATAAGTTTAAGAGAGAGGAAAAGAGGTATAGGTATTTAAAGCAAAGCAAGGGAGGCAAATAGCAGTAGGAAAGAGTATTAATAAGGGATTTAAAATTAATATAAATGTGATGGAGAGAAAAGATAGAGTTGTTTATTCAAGAATTAATAAGGGTAGCAGGAGATTTAGAAGAAGTTAATATAGAGGAGGTAATAAAGTAGATAAAAAGCAAGATTTAATAAGAGAGGATTGAATAGAAGCAGGATATATAGATTAATAGTAGAGTTTATTAAAGAGATAGAGAAAAGAAGTTAGGATAAAATATAAAAGAAGTAGTAAAAATAAAAGAAAAGAAAAAGAATAGAGAAATAAAATAGTAAATTTAATAAAGAAAAAAAGAAATAAAGTAAAATAAAATAGGAGATATTAGATATATTTTAGAAGTGAGTTAGAGATATATTTTAGAAGAGAATTAGAGATATATATTAAGAACAGAGTTAGGGATAATATATTAAGAACAAGGTTAGAGATATATATTAAGAACAGGGTTAGGGATTTTTTTTAAACAGGATTAGGGATACATATATTAGGAATAGGAATAAGAATAGTAAATAATAGAATAAATAGAGAGTAAAAAGAAATAGTAAGCATATAAAAAATAGTTAAGTAGAAATAATTAGATTTGAATTAAAAATTAGGATATAAAATTCAAACACAGAATTAGAATATAAAATTAAGAGAGAAAATTAAAATAGGGTTAAAAAATAAAAGAATAATAAAGTATACAGAGTAGTAGGTAGAGGGGCGGAGGTAGTAGAGTCAAGGCGGGCAAGATAAGATCCAGGGATTTATATGGGAAGGCAAGAAAGAGGCAGTAGATAGCAAGTATAGAAGGTAGAAGAAGATGTTATTAATAGATGTTAAGGAGCGGTTAAAGAAGTTAGTAGGTAAGTAGTAGAGGAGATTCTAGAGAGTATAGAGGCCGTAGATGCAAGGCATAATACAATAGAGGGGTGCAATAGTAGTGGTAATGAGCACAGAAGTGGGTAAGGGTGTTGTTTATATTAGCAGGATAATGTTAGAGCAGGGGTGTGAAGGTAGCAATTATAGTAATTGTGCAATTGGTTTTATTAGGGCAGGATATAAAGCAGTAGTGCAATAGAGCGGACATAGAGTGTGTAGATTCAGAGAGAAGCAAGGCAAATAAATAGGTGCAGATAATGTTAGTTATAGTAGAGATAAAGGTAAGAGAAGGATTTAGGGATTTTGTAAATAGGCAAGGTTAGCAGAGGCAATTAGATAGAATGGGGGTAGATAAATAGTAAGTGGTTTTGGATTCAAGGTAGAAATAGAGAAGTGGAGTTGCGGGAGTTGCAGGAGTTGCAGGAGTTAATATAGAAGGAGAGGCAGATATTATATTTAACGGAGATATTGCAGAGAAGAGTAGTAAAGAAATTAATTAATTAGATGGAGTTAGTAACAAGCAAAGAGCAAAAGAATTAGTTCTAAGAAAGGAGGAGCCAGGACAAGGTGCAATATTAGATGCGGAGATAGGGTTTAGCCAAGGAAGAGAAGGAGATGAGGGAGTTGGTAGAAGAGTTAAAGCAGAGATAGGCAATGTGCAGACAGGTAATAGATTATTGCAATAGAGTCAAGAAGACGGACGGATTAGGAGAGGTATTAAGGTATATTTGTTTCGATAGGAATGTAGGGAGCAGGCGAGAAGAGCTATTTGGTGAGGTTATTAACAGAAGGTTAGCAGCAGGTATTTATAGCCAGCAAGGGATTGGAATTAGGATTAGAGATAGATGTAGAAAGAATTGCAGGGGTAATGCAGATTAGCAAAGTTAGAAAGATCGTAATTATAGGCAGGATAATAGAAGAGCAGGAAGAGATAGTAAGAAGAGCGAGGAGATAATAATAAGAGGTTAGCAGGTAGATAGAATAGATAGAGCAATAGAGAAGGGATTTGGAGAGAATGTAGAAGAGGAGATGCAGAGGTTAATAAGGAGAAATAAATAGATAAGATAGATAATAGATAAAACAATAAATAGGGCAGAGAGAGAAGGATATAAGAGAAATAAAGAAAGATATAATTAGTGTAGAAGAAGTAGAGATAAAGATATAATTAGTATAGAGATAAAGCAGAAATAAAGGTAAAAATAAAGATATAGATAAGGATAAAGAAGAGAGTAAAGAGGTAGGTAAAGAGATAGTAGTTATAGAAGAGAAAGGAGAGCAAGAGTTAAATAAGATAGAGTTTGAATTTAAGGTAGAGCCGAGAAAGAGAGAAGAGAGAGCAAGCAGAGAGTTAGAATTGCAATAAAGATTTGGAATTATAAATAGAGAGATTGGTAGAATTGATAGATAAGTGAAAGAATAGATATATATAGTGCAAGGTATAGACAGAAGGAGGTTAGAGAGAGCATTAAATTTAGGGGTTAAAAAGAAAAGATAGTAGGAGGGCGCAGGAAGGGATTAAGATTATAGATAGATTGATTGGTTGAATAGGGATAGTGGAGGAGAAAGAGGTAGCAGAGAATGGCAATTGGAGGGTATATTCAAATTAGTATTGAATATGGAATACAGCAGTAGATTTGCAAGAGAATCAAGAAGGACGAATAAAGAGATAAGATGAAATAGTAGTATAAAGGGATATTTATAGATATTTTAGAGGTAATATAGAGGAGGTAGAGAGAGTAAATAGAAGATTTTATTTTACAAGCAATAGGAGTAGCAGGGGGTTTAGAAGAGATTAGGATAGAGGGAGTAATAAGGTAAATAGGAAGCAAGATGTAATAGGGAGAGATAGAACAGAGATAGATGTATAGATTAATAGTAGAGTTTATAGAAGAGATAGAGATAGAGATAAAAAAGGTAAAGAGAAAATCGAAAAAGCAAATTTTTGAATATAGATATAGATATTAATAAAAAGAGGTAGTGGGTTAGTAGCAATAGTAGTTTAGCAATTAAAACAAGATAAAAGCAAGAGAGTAAGGGAGAAAGATAGAGTATATAGGGGAGAAAGAGGGTAGGTATAGCAAGGTGGCAGAGTCAAAAGACAAGCAGAAAGTAAAGTCAGGGTTAGGGATATATATAATAGGAATATAAGTAAACAGGTAGGCAAAATATATTAGAGTAGAAGCAAAAGAGATTTAAATAGTAATAGTTAGAGAGGAAGAAAAGAAAGAAGAGTAAGTAGATAGCAATGGTAGTAGAGGGGATACAGGGCAGAGAATATAAAAGAAAGATAAAAAAAATATGTAGAGTAGAATAAAAGAAATACAAAAAAAGAGGATTAAAGAGTATATAGAATTTTTATTTAGATAAAAGAAAGAATAGAAAAAAGAATAAAATAGAGGTTTAAGATAAGAGTAAAAAAAGAAATAAAAATGAAAATAAAGACCGATATAGTATAAGATAGAGTATAGAAGAAAAAGTAAGATAGGAAATTAAAATAAAACAAAAGTAAAATAAGAAAAAGAGATTAGAAGAAATTAAAGATAAGTAATAAAGTAAAGATATAGATTTATTTAAGAAGGAAACATAATATAGTTAGGGAGAGTGATTTTAAGAGGGTTAGGAGAGAAATTTTGATAGTGTTAGGGATAGGCAATTTGAGGCACAGTTAGAGATAATAAAATTTGAGATAAGGTAAAAGGGAAAAGAAAGATAAAGATAAAATAAAAGAGATACAGAAGATTAAAGAGAAGTAAAAAGAAATAATAATTAGGATAGAAAAGGGAGAGAAGAAGAGAAAGAAAAAAAGAGTAGAGAAGGAAAAGGAAAGAAGGAGAAGCAAATAAGAAGACGTAAAGAAGGAGCAAAGAAAGAGAGAGAGAGAGAGTATAAAGTTTAAAGAAAAAAATAAAATAAAGTAGTAGTAGGAAAGGAGAAGAAGATTGGCAGAAGATAGAAATAATTAGTGGTAATAGAATAGATAAAAAGCAAGATTAGATAAGAATAGTGTTGGTAAAGGCAATGTATGGAATAATTAGGGAGATTTTTAATAAGATATAATATATTTAGGGAGATTGAGCAGAAAATAAATAAATAAGATAGAGGGAGAAAGATATAAGAAGAATAAGAGAGAGATAAGATTAGTATAGAGAGGAAAGTAAAGATAAAGATAAAGAAATAATAGGTATAAAAAAGGAGAGGTAAATATAAGATAAATAAGAGAAAAGGCAATTAGAGTAGGGGAGAAAATACAGATAAAGAGAAAGATAAAAGCAAAGGATAAAGAAATAGTATAAGTAAAACAGGAGCAAAAGAAAGAAGTAAAAGATAAAGGTAGAGTTTAAGGTAAAGAGAGAAAGGAGAAAAAAGAAATATAATTAAGTTAAGATTGCAAGTAAATAAATTAGTAGAATTAATAGAAGAGTAGAAGAATTAATAAATGTAATGTAAAGTATAAAGAAAGAGATTAAAGAAGGGATTTAATATTAAAATACAATAGAAAAGGCAGTAGAGTATAAAAAAGTATAAAGATAGGGTATTAGGTTAAATTTAAAAGAGATAGAGAGGTAGAAATTTGAAATTATAGGAATTAATAGACAAGAAGAAACATACAATAAATTTAACACAGATATTATAATATATTGTAAGTAGAGTTAATAGAGAATTAAAAGAATAGAAGTATAGGTTGCAAGGTATAGAGAGAGATTAGAAAGAGGATTTAATATTAGTAGTTAAGAGAAGAAAGAGGTAAGAAAAAAGCAGAGGGTTTAAAAGAGAGATAGGTATAGTTAGCGGTATAAAGAGGTATTAATAGAGGATTTGAAAGGGATATAAATATAAAATAGAGTTAATTATTAGAGGAGTAATAAGATTGGTAGGAGATTAAGAAGAGATAGGTAGAAGATAGAAATATAACATAGTTAGAGAGAGTAGTTAAAGACAGGGTTAGAGATAGCAAATTTGAGGCAGGTAAAAGAAAAGAGGAATAGACGGCTATAACAAGCTAAGTAAGAATAAAAAGGAGGGTAAGGAGTTTAGATAAAGATAAAGAATTAAATAAGATAGAGAGGCAAGAGTAGAAAGGAGATAAATAATTAGTATAGAGAAAGAAGGATAGAAGGAAATAATAAAGAGTGGTAAGTATTTTAAATAAAAGGTTAGGTTTTAGATAGCAGTACTAATAAGCAGTAATAGAGATTTTTAAAATAGTAGATAAAGTATAAAGAGAGAAAGAGAAGAGAGATAAATAGTATAGGGGGGTAGAAGGATAGGGTTAAGAATAAGAGTAAAGAGATAGTAGATATAGAAGAAAAGAAGTAAGAGGAGGAATAAGAGGTAGATAAAATAGAAATAGAATTTAAAGAGTAGAGAAGGAGAGAAGGAGAGGTATTAGTAAAAACAAAGATAAAGAGATAGAGGGTATAGAAGAGGAGGAGCAGGAGGAGATATTAAATGGGATAGAGGTAGATTAAAAGGAAGATTTAATAAGGAGAGTAGAATTAAAGTAAAGGTATAGATTAGTTATAGAGGTTTTAACAAGATAGTAAGAAGAGCAAGATAATAATTATAAAAGGTTAGCAGGTAGATTCTATAGGAAGAGAGGTATAGAAGAGTTTTAATAAGAATGTAGAGGAAGAGATATGGGGATTAATCAAGGTAGGCAGGTAGATAAGATAAATAATAGATAAGGGGATAGATAGAGTATAAATAGAGCAAAGTAAGAGGGAAGAAAGAGGAGAGGTATAATTAGTATAGAGGAGTAAAAATTAATGTTAAAAGTGGTAAAGAGTGTTTAGAGATGTTAGAGGTAAAAGAAGAGTAAAGGGATAATAGATATAGATAAAGAGTTTAAGGAGCAAGAGGTAGATAAGATAGAAATAGAATTAAATGAAGAGTAGAGGAGGACTAAGAGCATAAGATTAAGTGGGTTAGAATTAGTTATAGAGAGATTAGTGAGGTTAATAAAGTAGAAGAATAGATAGTAGTAGTAAATGTGGGAGGAGAAATATAGAAGAGGAATAAGAGCAGATAGTATTTAATAGCAAGGTTAGAATGCAAAAAAAATAAAGAAATTAATAGAAATAGAATTAGTAGACAAAGAATAGAAGTAGGCAAGATAATATAGATAAAGAGGAGAAGAGAAGAAGATAAAGGATTTAATAAAGAAGTTAAAGCAGAAGTAGTAGAGGGATTAATTAATAGTAATGCAGATTAGCAGTAATATATATTAATAAGATTTAAAAGATAAGGGATTATAAGTAGGAGAATAAGAGAGTAGGTAGAGATAACAAGAAAAGCAGAGAGATAATAAGAGGTAGTTAGGTAGATAGAAGAGGAAGAATAATAGGGGGGAAAGAATAATAGAGTAAAAAGGATAATAGAGAAGAAAGAAAGGATAATAAAGAGAATATAGAAATTAATATAGGAATAAGAAAGAAAATAATAGTAAGGGTAAAAGGAGAGTAAAGATAAGAGTAAAGAAGATATAATAATATAGTTAGAGAGTAAATAAGACAAGGTCAAGGAGAGGGTATTTAGGGCAGGGTTAGGGATAGCAGATTTAAGGCAAGTAAAAGAAAAGAGAGATATATGCCAGGTATAGAGCAGGTAGAGAGTTTAGATAAGATAGAGATATAAGAGGAGAGAGAAGTATAAGAGAAGCAAGCGATATAAGAGGAGAGAGAGCAACTAATAGTATAAAGAGAAGAGGATATAAAAAGAGGAAAAGAAAGATAATAGAGAGAAAATGGTTAACAAGATAGAGGTAGAGTTTAAAGATATACAAGGCATTAGCATAGAGAAGAAGAGCAGGTAGAATAAATAGAATTTCAAATAGAATTGGTATTATAAAAATGATTAGCGATAGCAAGGAGGGATTTGCAAGGGGTAGAGGTTAGAGAGGTTTATAGATTAGAATAATAGATAGAGAAATAAAAGCATAAATGGCAGCAATGCCGGGCATATAAAGAGAGGATTTAATAGTTAGGTTAAAGTAGATATATAGATTGGTAGTGAAAAGAGATAAGGATATAATATAGTTAGGGAGAGTAAATTTAATATAAGGTTTAGGAAAGAGTAGGTAGGTGCCCTAATATAGTAAGGAGATAATAGATTAAAGTAGTAATAGAAAGGCAATAGATAGAGTAAAGAGAGAGATGCAGAATAGATAAGAAAAGATAAATATAAATATAAAGAGAATTAGAGTAATAAGTTTAAGAGTAAAGATAGGGAGAATAAAAATAGTAAGAATAGTAAGGTTAATAAGAAGATAGTAATAATGTATAAAAAAGATATAATAGAGGTAATATTAGATAAGCAGTAAAGAAGACAAGGCAGGTTAGCAATTAAAGAAATAAATTGCAAGTAGAGAGATAAGTAGAGTTAATAGAGAAGTAGAAAGATAAATAGCTATAGTGCAAGGTATAGAGAGAGATAGATTAGAAAAGAGATTTAATTTAGGAATATAAGAAGAATAGGAGTAGATAAATGCAGAGCAGAATTAAGATAATAAAGATAGTAAAGAAGTAAAGGGCAGTAAAAAAGAGAAGGGTAGTAGATAAAGAAATAGTAGAGAATAGCAATTAAGTAGTGAGATTTATATTAGTAGAAGTATAGGTTAACACAATTAATATAGGAGATTTTCAAGTAGGATGAGAAGAGTAGTAAGTATTTCAAAAAAAGAGATATAGTTAGATAGCAATATAAATAAGTAGCAATAGAAAATAGGAGGCAATGTAAACAAGATAAAGTAACAAGATAGAGTTATTTATGCAATAAGCAATTAGATTAGGATAAAGAGAGTAATAAGGTAAATAGAAAGGAAGATTAAATAGAGAAGAGTAGAATAAAAGTAGATATATAGATTAGTAGTAGAGAGGGCAAGATTTAATAGGGCAATTAGATAGAAAGATTGTTAACAAATGGCATGTTATTTTAAATTAATAACAAAGATAGTGAAGGGCAATTTTAGAATGGCAAGAGTTGATGCAGGAGATGCAAATAGTATATTTAATAGGCAGATTGCAATATAGAGTAGAAGGATTAATTTACAAGAAGAACAAGTAAAGGGATTATTTAATATTAGATTCAACAATACAATATAGGTAGAAAAAATAACGGGGTTAGAGAGTTAATAAAGCAATTAAAGAAAATAATATAGGATAGGCAGGCATATAATAGTTTATTATAACAGGATTAGGAAGACAAAAGAGTTAGAAGAAGTAAGTATTAGAATTTATTTATTTTAATAGTAAAGAGAGAAGCAGGTAGAAGAAGAGGCAGTTAATAAAGTTATTTCTAAAAAGTTAAGAGTAAGTATTTAAGAGCAGAGATGTATTTAAATTAGGGATTAATAAGGGGACAATTTAAAGAGCAATAGAAGTCAGTAAAGATTAAAAAATAAAAGATTACAGAGAAGATATAAAGTAGATAAAAAGATAGCAATAAAAAGATAGTAAGAAGAGCAAGGTAATAATAATAAAAGTTAGGTAAATAAGAGAGGAAAGGTAGAGAATATAGGATTAAAGAAGATATAGAGGAAATATAATAGTTTATAAGCAGGTAATAAATAGAGTAGAGAGAGAGAAGTATAATTTAAAATAAAGACAGGTATTATTTAATATAAAGATATAGAAGAAGATAAAAAAAAAGATAAAGATAAAGAGATAGTTAATATAGAAGAAGAAGAGCAGGAGATAATAAATAGAATAGAGATAGAGAATAATAAGGTAGATAGAAAGCAAGATTAATCAAGAGAGAAGAATAGAAGCAAATATATAGATTTTTTAATAAGATAGGAGTGTAATATAGTTAGGGAGAGTAGATTTAATATATAGTTAAGGATAGGAAATTTAAAAGAGAGTTATAGACAATAAAATTTAAATAAAGTAAAGGGAAAGAGTAGTAAATATAGGGCAAGATAAAAATAAAGTTTAGTAGAAATAAGAAATAGGTTAGTTTTAGGAATAGAAACAATAAATCAAAAGATAAGGTAGGGTTAGGGTTAGGGTTAGGGTTAGGG
>AJFL01002244.1:0-23956 GCA_000467735.1 Rhytidhysteron rufulum CBS 306.38
GTAAATATTTTTAATTATTAATATAAACAGGTTTTTAAAAGTTTTTATTATTTTCTTTTAATTATGTATTAAGTTCATAATATTAAACTTATAGAATACCTTTTTAAGATTTAGCTTATTAAAGTATGCTTTTCCCTTTACTTCCTTCATAAGTTTAAGAAAGTCGTTAATCTCTTTCTTAGTTAGCTTCTTGCTGATTTTATAAAAGGGTATGGAATCCGCCCAGTCGGTGACATCCTACCAACTTATGCTTGTATAGTTGCTGTCTAATCGGCGATCTCTTCGAGGAATGCTGGACATATCAATGAATTTACACGGGTAGAATTCTAGTAAATTATGAGAATTAAAAGCTGAAAATTAGACAGATGAACTTGCCTTGTGCTAATAAGTAAGTGAGCAGGTAGCTGTTGGCGACGAGAGGGTTTGTTCCGACGAGCTACTGGCAGCCAGCCAGCTCGCAATTTGTTCCGAGAATTATCGGGTGAGTGTATAAGCGGGTATCTGGTGATAGCGAGGAAGGCCGGCTGGTGTATATGAGCAGGTAGCTGGTGATAGCGAGAGAGTTTTGTAGATCGTTCCCACGAGGTACTAGCAGCCAACCAGCTCGCAGCTTCTTCCGAGAATGAGCGGGTGTCTAGTGATAGCGAGAAGGTTTAGCTTTTGACTGCGAAGACTGGCAGGTGTGTATGTGTGTGAGAGCAGGTGGCTAGTAATAGCGAGAGAGTTTTGGAGATGCTTGTTGCATAAAGAGAACGAAAAGTCGATTAAGGATTTGACGTTATACTCTCAACTCTCTTAATTTAGAGAACAGAAGTTTAAAAGTAAAAATATAAAAAATAATAGCAAATAAGATTAAAAAAAAATTCTTCCGATGACTTATAATAAGGTATCGCCATCCACCTATAAACCGCTGTAGATATGATCGCAACCTGATTACACATTATCAATCCTATGTCTTCTCATATAGTCTACTACTCCTTGCCTATCACCAATCCTATCTCTGATCATATAAACTATGTTAACCTCTTACCCTTAATCCCTTACTCATTGCCGATCCTATCTTATTCTGTATAGACGTAAACCAAAGCTACTCCTTATAAGAGTTAAATTCCTCCTGTGTCGGGAATAATGTTTGACATGCTAAACAGAATAGCCCAAGACTATTCTCAACCTTATGCTTATCACGTAAATGCTTCCGTAAAAAGTTTGTATTCGCCCTTTGAGTGACGACCTTACCACATACACACTTCGCCCGGCCATTCCACACGCCGCTACGGTAGGCATCCATAGCACGGAGTAACTCGGAAACCTCCTCCGTGATGTTCAATTCAGTCAAGGCGCTCAATGTATACTCCTTCGAAATATACCAGAAGCTTTCGGCGGAGGAGACTGTGGGGTACTTTTCGGTGAAGCTGCGGTTTATCTTGATTCTATCGTCGGATGAGAGACCTTCAACCTTGTTCGATAGCTGTAGCATCCGAAATATGTCCACTAACATGTAGGTTTCATCTGACCTCAACTTTGTGTCCCCCACCTCGATAGTTAGGTTCTTTCCCGCCATAAAACGGGGGCATCCTAAAGCGGCTTTGCAATCCACACTCTTCGTGGGTTCCCATTCATGGTACATTCGCAAGACACCAGATTCATATTCATCCACAAACGTGAAAAATGATTCCAAGTCATCTGTAAGTGCCCGGTTTTCCACAATGTCTTTACCAATTGACAGATCCATCCACCTATTTTCTTTCAAGGGGCCGAACACCTGGATAGCCTCTTTCACATAGGTAGATGGGAGGCAAAACATCTCCGCAATAGAGACGAGGTCGATACAAGACGTGCTCGGATCGTAAAGAAGGTCTCGACGGGATTGGTGGTCGTGGATATATATTTGGCCATTTGCCTTCTTGCCTCGAAGGCCATATTCAAGTAATTGCTCTACACGATTGTTCTTAGGCCGCTTCGAGGTACGCGACAAGGAGTCCCCAGGTCTTTTTCCACGTTTCTCGAGACTTTGGTTCTTCGTGCTTGATGACCTAGTCGCAGTCGTATTTAAAGGGGCTTGAACATTAGCAGTGTTGTTGTTTTTTCCGACCGAGACTAGAGGTAGCTGTTGCGTAGCTCCTAATGTGAAGAACTGGTCGATCTTTGTAGTCTGGCTTGGAAATTTGGACTTGGTTTGAGACTTCAGCTGTTGCTTTGGCTTTGAGGTTGTCTGCATCTTGGGTCGACCATTAAGGGTTGTGTGTGGCTATGAGTTAGATGGTGATATCGACTTCGTACCTTGGACCCGTGCTGCTTCGACCGATGCAATCACATTGGCTTCCTCATATTCCAAATCTTGCTCAACTTCCTGTATGGTAGAGGTCTGGCCAAACCCGAACCCTTCCTGTGTGGTAGAAGCCTGACTAGAAGCAGACCTGCCCTGTGCGGTAGAGGCTTTGCCAAACGCAAATCCCCCCTGTGTGCTTGAGGGTTGGCCAGACGCAAATAACGAAGGGGCGGGACAAACGATGCGTGGATGCCTAGTTTGTGCACCATTGATCGGGCTGCATGTAGCTACATTTTGCATTAGTACCGTGGTACTGTATGTAGTAAGCTGGGTCGAATTACCCAAACGGTCAGAGAATAATTAGCAACAACGGCCAGCCTTGCCTTCCCGTGTTTCCCAAGCCGCCACCAGCGTTGAAGTCATGATGGCATTGATGACTTGTCTTGTATGAGAGTGGTGAAGGGTGGAGGGTAAAAGGTGAAAGGTGAATGATGATGATGTGAAGGGTGTGAATGAACCTTGGAAGGTTTCAAGCTTCAAGAGGGCGAAGAACTCGCGAGATCGCTGTTTAGCGCTTCGGCTAGTCGGTGTGTCGCCTTCCCACGCTCCCAAGCAGGCAAGTGGGGGTGAATGCGCTGCGCCACACCGAGCCACAAAAATCAACGTCACCTGCCACCACTGAGAAATGAGCAAACCTTGGTGGTATCCCCGTCCTCCAAGCTGACTGACGCCTTTCAGCTTGGACGCTTTCTTCTCCCTTCTTTGCTTCTTCTCCTACATCACTCTCTATCTCACACACGCTGGCTGCACCAACATGCCTAATTCCAAATATCTCTTCTTACTCGTCTTAGTCCTCCTTGTCCTCCTGCCGGGTCAAGCTGCCGCTTTCGGTGCTGGGAACATTGCATCCATATCCAAGGTTGAAGGAACCAACTGGCGCGTATGCTGGCCCTATTCCCTATATCTTCATCATCGCATAACTAATATCTCCTACAGCATGGAGACATCGAGGATATGCTTGCCACTGTGGCATGTCTGCGTGGCCACAAATGGAATTCCATGATGATCAAGCGCGTCTATTTTGGTAACTGGGTATGATCCTTGATCCGGACAATTATCCCCAAAGATGAAGTCTGACCAAACATCGCAGCTTCGTGACTACTCGCAGGCCCTCGATGTTGGAACACTAAAGGTTAGTTTGCCAAACTTGTGATTCAGAATCCCCCTTGCTAACTTTATATTCAGGGAGTGTAAGTAGTACTTACTGTATGTTGTTTGGCAGATGTTGACCACCAAAAAGCCAAGCTGAAACGATTCGCATCCTTGTTTGGATTCTTGCTTTCATGGCCTTTGGTTATGCCACTGGCGAATTCGAGGTTACTGCTGAAAGACTCGGCGTCTACCGGCCCGAGGAACATATTGATAACCCTGTATGATCTTTTATATATCTTCTCCTTGGAGCCTTACTCATGTATTCTACAGAGAGACTATGCCGACAATGTAGACGCAAGAAAGTTCGACCCCAGGCTACGACCGCCCGTATCTTCCGATGAGCTTGCGGTTGATCCTCAAACAGGTACGGACATGGAGAATTTGCTTACGTACCGATCAAGATCATTAAACAGTATCTAACATTGAATAGGTATGAAGAATTACATCGCGAATGAAAGGGGCGGTTGGGCCACCTCAACCGGTTATGTCAAATTCTCTCTCGCCCGTAGCATTCACTTTGGCCGCTTGTATACGCATGGCTCTTCAGGTCAGCGTGGCAAGGAAGAAGACCTTTGCGAGGCACTCCGATGTTTAGGCCAAGGTCTCCACTGTCTGGAAGATTTTGGTGCTCACACTAACTATACGGAGCTTGCTCTACGCGAATTAGGCTTCAGGAATGTCTTTTCGCACACAGGAGTCAACACCCAAATCAACCTTCACGGAAAGCACGTTTTCCCTCTCGTCACGGGAACTTTTGGCGGAGTTGACTTTCTTCATTCGGTTCTTGGAGAAGCCAATGACCAATTCACTCAATCTGAACTCGATGAGATGGACGTAGCGCTCACCGATTCTCTGGTCAGCAACAAGAAAGGCTCAGGAAATTCATGTACCGCACTTACCGATGCACTATCTAAAGTTCCTGGCACTAGCGGTCTGATCCAGGAGGCCATGGCCCTCCAAGCTAGTTCCGACGCCCAAGCAGCCTCCAACGCCAGCGGCGGAGGTACCCGCAGTGGAGGATATGACGATGGGCAATACGGAAATCCGCCACCCTTTGACGGATCTGGACATTATTCTAGCTCTCGGGCCGGACACGGATCAACCTACGATGCACCACCTCACTATTCCAACCCTCAACATGGAAATCCACCAACGTTTGATGCACCCCCCGGGAGTGAGGGTGGGCCACCAGGACCCAACATTCCCGGTACAAACGTCGACCCATCAACCATCATCCCCAAGATCTATCCTATCTTGGCATTCCGTGATAAAGTAGTCCGGACAATTTCCAACATCATCTCTAAGATCCCTGGGCTAGAAAAGTTTATTGAAACTATCACTGAGCAAGTAACCATCTTCGTATTCTCCCTCCTAGCTCCCTTCATCCAGCCCATCCTCAAAGTTGCCACCAAGCAACTCAAGACGGGTTCCTCTGCGGTCATCGAGAGCAGTGGCCGACACCAGTTCGAGCCCTGGACGGATCCTAACTGCACAGATCCCACACACAGTTTATTAAGTAAAGACCATTTCAGCAATATTCTGAACGAACCGGCTGGTAAGGTCGCTTCTGCCATCCTCCAGTACGTTGCTCCACGCGTTGTGTATGCCTGGGACCATCCAGATGTCCCCGTTGACCAAGTTTTGGATGACGTCACACGTGTGTTCCATCATCCCGCAATTCGTGACCACCACTCTGAAATTCACCGCAATATGTTCGATGTTGTAGAAAAGTGGTCGCATGGCAAACACAACCTCGATACTATCCTCTCCTCCGAATCCGTCAAGGCAGGCAAGAACCACAGTGGAGCTTACGACCATACACACGGTCATGGTGGCCACGGAAGTCACGGCGGCCACGGCCCCTCAGGAATGAGCTCATCACATGGTGGAGGAGGCGGGGGAGGGCACGGACATGCGCACAGTGGCAGTGGTGGAGGCAGCAGCTCTGGCCTAGGGGCATTAGGCGGTCTGCTTGGTGGTCTTTCCAGTGGAGGACAGGGCCACGGCGGCAGTGGCAGCAGCAGCTCTGGTTTGGGTAAACTAGGCAAGATCGCCGGAAACATACCCGGAGTTCAATCCTCCTCTTTTGGCGGCCTCCTCAACACCGGCTCCAAGAAACGGGATGTAGACAGCAGCACACCTCCACCCGCCTCCACTTCCCCCTACCCAGGACAAGACCCGCATCAAAACCTCGGATCCCCCAACTGGGGAAGCTTCCAACCGTACGAGTCACAGTACGCTGGTGGTGATTACCAGAACGCTACATACAACCCACCTCCTAACCCAAATAACGCGTATGATACGTATGGTCAGGGGTACCAACATGGTCAGTATACCGGTGGGCAGGGCGCCGAACCCGCTTATACGGTCCCAACGGCTTATCAGCAGGGCTATGATGAGCAGTATCAGCCTGGTGGTTCGTCTGCGTATGCTCAGGGATATCAAGGCGGGTATGGGCAGCAGGGGTATCAGGGGGGTTATGGGCAACAGGGTGGTGGGTATGGGGGGTATGGTGGGGGGTATTGAGGTAATGAGGTTATGAGGTTATAATTTTTTGAAATGAGGATGAATTGGGAGTATTGGGTCGTATGGTTGGGAATGGAAGGGGTTGGTGCTTTTGATACCTGGGTGTGGGAGGCTGGTCATGGCTGGGGTTGAGGAGTGGGGTGTAGGGGTATAGGATAAGTGCAAGTTAGTATATCAAGGGATTGGACCCTGTTTTGATTTGATTTGTTCCTCGAGTAATGAAGAATATGTAGTGCAAACTTTCATAATTTAAAAAAATTCATTGGTTAGTTGTATTAGTTCTTTCTACAGCGTGTTTGTATTTGACGACTTTCCTCTATATGTATTAAACATAAAACCCCCCTCCCATCACTACAACATCCTATACCTACCGAACCCCTTATATCCCCTCCCACATCTCCCCAACAAACTAACTAAAAACCCGATTAAACCACTTATCAAAAACATTCTTATCAGGTGTAGGTACAAAGTTCCTAGTATACTCCTCGATCTCCTCAACATCCTGATATAAATCCACCTCTTCGGGCTCCCGAAACTTAGTCTTCTTGATGATTTTCCAGCCGAGGTAGATTACGGGGAAGAGGAAGACCATCATGTAGCTATGTTGTTACTTCCGTATAAGCTTGGTGTTTCATAGTGCGTTGTGTTGTGTGTATTGAGCCTTTCGTATAGCTCTGGTGGGGAATTGGGGTGAGGGGGGAATCAGGGGATATGTGGATATGTTGGCGGGGGGAGTGTAAGTGGGACTCACGAAAACAAAAAATTAGGTACGTCCCAATTTCCCTTTAGAAAGACGGTGTAGCCGCCTACGAAAGTCATGATGAATGTACCCGTTAGACCGTAGTAAGCGGCGTAGGGTTGCCAGAAGCCTTTGTAGGGGAGGGAGTTTCGATCTAGACCCTGGGCTTTGCAGGCTTTCATGAAGCGGAGGAATGTGAAACACCTGTTGTTCATCCCAAGAATCAGAAACTAATATACCAATCGTCTAACTGTAGGACATGTAGATCGAAGGTAAAGGGAGTTAGGGATCTAACGCAGACTTACATGACGCTGAAATTAATCAGTTGACTGGCTGTTACGAGGTTTACGAACCATTGGAGGACGACGGCTGAGTTCTCGCCTAGTTGGAGGAAGGAGAGTAGAGCGATTAGGAGAACGATTAGGACGCAGTAGATTGGGACGCCTTTCTTTGTGCAGCGTGTTAGGATCTTAGGTGCTTTTCCTTCGAGGGCGAGTCCGAAGAGGGAGCGTGATGCGCAGTAGACGTAACTATTACCGGCTGAGAAGGCGGCCCCGAGAACCATGGCGTTAACGATATGTGGGAGGACGCCGATTCGTAGTCGGTTCATGGCTACCACGTAAGGAGAGGCTGCGGCTCCGGGCTTCGAGCTTTCAAAGGCTGCTTTGAGTTCTGCATCGTTGTAGGGGACGTTTATACCGACACAAAGAGACCCGAGGACGAAGAATGCAGTTAGACGGTAGAAGACGGCGTTGTAGGCTCGTGGCATGACGACACGTGGGTTTTCGGCTTCACCGGCAGCCATGGAGACGTAGTCTGGGCCGGCGATGGTAAAGGAAGCTTGAATGAGACATTGAAGGAAACCGAGGAAGCGGCCTAATGCACCATCGTAATACAGTTCGGTGAAACTGCCTGGATTGTTCCAATATCGAAAGCCGAAGCGGTCGTGGAGTGGATTCCCTCCTAACATGGTGATGAAGGTGAAGATGATTAAACCGATAATCAAAAGGACTTTTCCTAGTGCGGCCCAGAATTCTGCTTCGCCATACCATTTTACTGCGAGGATGTTGATCACTCCGTAAAGGACAATCACAATTGAAATGATGCCTCCTGCTGGTACGACGTCGCTCCAATAGTGAATGATGACGTTACAAGCAACGATTTCGAAGGGTACCAATGCAGCTTCGAAGATGAAAAAGTTCCTAAATGTTCACTTTTAGCTCTCCCTTACGTCATCATATGATTATGTCTCACTTACCAGCCGGCCGCCACTCCAAATGCATCATCAACATATCGGCCAGCAAAGCGGATAAAGGGAGAACTGATGGGGAGATAAGTCACCATTTCAGCCATACCTACAGAGATTAGTTCCATTATTCTGGTAAGATGCGTATGGGAAGTTGTCGCCTGTGGAAGATTGGAGAGATATCCGTTTCAGGGGTGCTTGGGGTGAGCATTGAGAAACTGCGTACATAGTGTAACGGCCAAAATGAATGTGCACCTAGGATTACGATATCATAAGTAAGGTCGTTCTTTTTGAAGAAAAGACAGCAATCTCATTTTCATCCCTAGCAGATAGTTTTCGTATAATTGAGGAACATACCATATTGAAAAAGCCATGAACAAGCTTGCAGGACCGCCATTGATTAAACCACGTCCAATCTGCACGTAAAGAGCAGTTCCAATGGTACCGCCAATACCAATCAGCTGGATATGGCGAGGCTTCAGCTTGCGATGGGTGGAGTCGTAGACAGCCTTGACGGATTCAGGCCTTGATGGACGTCGAGCCGCATCATATTCGAGATTGCTCTTCTCAGGATCGGTCGTCTTGCCATCGTAGCCCGCAGGCGAGGTGGGATAGTCGATGCCTGTCGAGGCCATTGAGCGGAGTGGACAGCTGCCAAAGCAAAAATCAACGAAGCGATTTAAGAAGAAGACAAAAGAATTCTGGTATGAATTCCATAAGACGTGGAGCGGGAGCTGACGGGGAATAAGAGATCAGCGGACACGACGGAGAGCAGTGAGCGATAAGGTGGTGACCCTGTACTTAAAGGGCGCGCGGGCAAGCCGTATAAGCTTGGCGACGACGTAAGTGAGGTCGAGGTGGATGAAGGGATTTTGCAGCTAGCAACGATGCCTCACACTTGCAGGGACGAAAGGCTGAATCCTCCATGTAGCGAGGCATGCTAAAAGTTGGTAGCAGTGGAGTAGTTAGCTGCAAAGCGCAAGCTAGACATTCATCCATCCATCCCTCCCTACGTGCTGGTACCTATCGCCGCATGCTCCAGACAGCCCAGCCCTGATGCGCTTGGCCTCCGGGCCCCGTTTCTTGGGGTGCGGGACAAGGATTGCGACCCAATGGCGTGCTTCTCGTCATGGCCAGTCGCTTTTGCTTTGGTGTTGCTGGGAAGAGCAGGAAGTCGTTTGCACGTGTGAAAATGGCCCCAAACCTGGTCCGTGGTTTTTCCCCGCTTCTCCCCTGCCAACTCTCCATCTCCTTATCTCCTATTCTTCTTCACTGATTAATATTACACCCACTCTTACACGATACGCACTGTGCTGGAGAAATTCTGGCGTCTTTATCATGAGCTGCTTTCGCATCTGACGTCAATCGCGGAATACGACAGCCATGCTCTTTTGCATCTCTCGGACTCCCCGATCACCCCTCTCTAAAGTCTTTGCCTTGTGCTTGGCTCCTCTTCTTCAGGTATCCAAGAACCCAACTCCCGCTTGGCGGCACTGGGCATACGACTTGTGCGATTCAAGCCAGCTTTGACGTCGATAAGCCACAGCTTGTCTTGACCACCAATTGACGCCATGTTGAACGGTGATGCAACTCCATAAGGCAACTTCACATCAGTGCCACCCTGTATGCTGAGGCTATCACCTGTCCATCGAACTGATGGTTGCATAATGCTGAGGCTGACCTGGATGGTGTTCCGTAATCTCGTCGGACTTCGTGGGGGAGGGATTTCTTGATTGCGCATGGTCCTACCAGGGTAGCAAACAACCGGATTTGGGATCGTTCTTTCCAGCCTGCTGCAAACCGCTAATCGTCCCAGGCGAAATCATGTCAGATCTAACTGTAGGACAGTCCTCTAACTGATACGATAGCGTAAAGCGTGGGGTGGTGTATATTCTATACTCTCGTGCACTGTAGAAGGGCCTGTCTGCCTTGCCGGGGAAAACAATACTGCATTCATCTTGTTGTCAGCTTCTAGAAATCGTCTCCATGATGCTGGAATACTCGGGCATTTGAACGTCCCGGTTGGTTGCATACTTTCACTAAAGCCTGTTGAGACTATTCTTTCGAGTTATGGTAGGGCTGTCTTCTGGTCTTGGTGAACATGTTTGTTTTTGAAAGAAACTATGTTTTCTTAGATATTGGCAAAAGAAACATCAACAGACGGGAGTCTGGACCTACGTACCGTGTCTGGTATCTGCCCACGTGCTGCCTGCAGTAGCGTTGACGCGTATCTGATCAATAAATGATTACTCGCCTATACCACCCTTAGCATATGTCTATCATTTCAGATCCGACCATGAAATTCTTGTCCCATGTATTTAGCCCATATTCTAGATAGTAGAATAATTACTTTGCCTATGACTTCACCCACTCCGATACTCTTCTCATGGTGTACTAAAGACTAACACCTCAATCATGCTTGATTTTGGAGACCCGTAATAAAAAATTACTGCCTATTGACATTAGGGATAATGAACGCAATGTTTTATGCAAAGAGACCTAAAACTTACAAAATGGTGTAGTTAAGCTCGCTGTCATTGCGGCGTAGAAGATTAATATATATTAACGCCTAAGGCATTAACTAAACACAGAGAACCGCCCGTGCACCCCACACTACCCCAGGTTTCAACTGAACGGACCTCGGTTCATGCAGTGAGCACAGCTCCCAACTCCGCATCAGCGTCTCGCATCCATCTTACATATACAAACAAGGCCTCCAACTTGAGCATATCCATAATGTAACTTTCAACTCTTCAATCTAGCCCCACGGCTCCCAAATACACCTCCACTTTCACCTCCCTCTCCACGTTCACAGCGGTCCGACAATGACAGCATCATCGACTTCTGTGATCCCCTTCTCGGAACCTCCCTACCTGTCCGGACTTCCCTCCCCTTACTATACACCTTCACACCTGAAATGGCAGAAAGACATCCGGGCTTTCATCCAAGAACACCTGTTAGAGAATGCATTAGAATGGGATACGGCGGAAACGCTACCCGAACATGTATTTGAGACGTTTGCGAAAGCGGGGATGCTAATACCGAGTTTGCCTGCGCCGTTACCGGTGGAATGGTTGAAGAAACTGGGGATATCGGAATTGTTGGGTGGATTGAAGGTGGAGGAGTTTGATTATTTACATGGGAGTATCTATTGTGATGAGGTATGTATGTTCCTTCTGCTGTATACATTCAACGAATCCCTAAGGTCCCGAAACGATAACGACAAGATCCCCACCAATTAATACCATGGGCTATCAAGTATCTAATTTACTAACAATACATTCAGATGGCCCGCACCGGCCTCTCCGGTCCCTCCGGCTCCCTCACAACAGGAATGGCTTACGGCGTCCCACCCCTCCTCAAATACGGTTCCTCTGACCTCCAAAACACCTTCCTCCCCTCCCTCCTAACCGGTCAAAAGCGAACCTGCATAGCCATCACCGAACCCTCCGCCGGCTCTGACGTCGCTAACATTAGCACCACAGCAACGAAGACCCCAGACGGGAAACACTACGTCGTGAACGGTACCAAGAAATGGATAACAAATGGAATATGGGCAGATTACTCAACCATGGCCGTACGAACCGGTGGTCCAGGTCCAAGCGGCTTAAGTCTCCTCGTGGTACCCTTGAAAAACTATCCCGGAGTCACGATGCGGCGATTGAAAGTCGGAGGTCAAGTATCAGCAGGAACAACCTTCATTGAACTTGACGACGTAAAAGTGCCAGTAGAGAACTTGATCGGAAAGGAGGGTCTAGGAATGAAATACATAATGACGAATTTCAACCACGAGCGCCTCACCATCGCTATAGGCGTAACCCGCCAAGCCCGCGTCGCTTTGTCTGCCGCAATGGCTTACGTTCTCAAGCGTGAAGCATTTGGGAAACCCCTGATCGAGCAACCGGTCGTAAGGCACCGGCTAGCGAAGTGTGGTGCCTTGCTTGAAAGCCAGTGGGCTTGGGTAGAGCAGTTTGTGTATCAGATGACGAAATTACCGAAGGAGGAGGCGGATAAGGAGTTAGGAGGATTGACGGCGATGGCAAAGGCGCAGGCGGGAATTGTGTTGGATGAGTGTGCGAGGTGTGCGGTTTTGTTGTTTGGTGGGAATGGGTATACGAGGTCTGGACAGGGTGAACTTGTTGAACGTGAGTTTATTCGGTTTTTACTAAGTGTTCTCTATTCCTTTCATCCATGTTTCCCCCCTCATCTCCGTCGTTTCAACCCCCTTTTCTGCTTTTCATTTGTTAGTTATATATCCGTTGAACTAACAAAAAAAGGGATCTACCGCGAAGTTCCCGGTGCCAGAATCCCTGGGGGATCAGAAGACGTCTTGATGGATTTGGGTGTTAGACAACTGGTTAAGAACTTTAGGAATAAGAGTCTGGAGCTTGATAAGTTACGAGGATCGAAGTTGTAGATGATTGGTTGATATAGGTAGGATACTAAGTTTATTATTATATCGTAAATGGAATTCTAGGTATAAATGACTACAGTGAAGAGATTTCGTCTTTTTCTACCTGGGTAAGCAATGACGAGATAGACATTGGGATCTTGAGTCTAGAAGTGAAGTTGTGTCGTTCGGATTGAGAAACAAGAATCACTCTAGATTTGCTGCAATGAAGGATTTATTTTCTAAAATTCAAGTTTGCCTCCATGTGCGCGTCTTATCCTCACTTTTCCCTTGCATTCAACGCCGTCCATCCTTTGAAGCCCAGCCTCCGATGCTCACTCATGTATCATCACCACGTTAAGTTAGATGCGGCCAAAACAAAAGCCTAAGCCAGACCTGATCCAAAGGATTACCAACCATGCTAGCGAAAGCTTTGATTCTGGATGATATTCTTCAACACCAACCATATTTCTCATTCCCAATCCAATCAATCGTCTCTGCAACCGGTCCATCATGAGGAGGGAACCACTTCAAACTCGCAATGGACTCTAAATCGCGGTTGACTACCTTTGCTGAAGAATCTAACTTCTGAGCAGCCGCAATCGTCCTGGATGTAGGATTCCAGATTTCCACTTCGGCAATATTCCATTCTTGAGCCTGACGTTGCGCTACCATGAGCAAGGCAGCAATGGCATCAACGTGTTCACTGCTAGAAGAGGGTGGCCTCTCCCAGTTAGAGCCACTTTCACTTTCCACCACCAAGCGAAGGATATGAAGAGTATTGCCTTTGGTAACGTTTGGATCCTCATTGTACCACATGCGGGTCCAATAGCACCAGACGCGTTTACCCTTCTCCGTTCCTATAATCGCACCCTTGATTTCTGGGGCCCGACCATGGAGTTCCTTGCCAACAAACTCTTCACGAGCGTGGTGCCATCTGATACACTCGATATCAGGCAGCAAGGCTACCGCGGTGTTGCTACCTTGTGGACGTGCTTCCAGGCTTTGGCGCACCAGGGAAGCATCAATTTTACAGAGCTCTTCCAGGTCATTCTCGTAAAGGAGGCCTGCATTTGGGATTTTTCCAATCTCCTTAGCTGGCGCATTTGCAGCAATGGATATATGGGCAGAATTGAACGGCTCCCAACCATGGACGGCATAAAACTCCTGCGATCTGTCAATACTTCTACTCCTCCATCGCAAATGGCAGAAGACCCACCTTTCCAATATCAGAGTACAGAACTGAAAAGAGGCATTCTTTATCGCTGGTCGTTTGCCAGGTCTGCAAGGCCTTGCCTAGCTCTTGCATTAGCCTTGCCGCATATCTACGCTTTCGAACAGGCGGAGCGCAGAAGACGCTCCCAATTCCATGAGAGATGGTCTCTTCGACCTTTCCATCCCGCCACACTAGAGCTTTCTTGCGGTAGGTTTCGCACGATGCTAAAGGTAGCCTATTTGGCGAGCTGGGATCCAGAGCATTTTCCTTGGCCTCCTTGTCCACGAGGATCCAGTAGGTGATGCCGCCGTCGCGAGTCATGGCCTGGTTGGCCAAAAGAGCTTCACGACGAAGGTATGCGTCGAAGGAAAGAGCGCCTCGCCATTCTACGCCATTGTAGCTGAATGTCCAACGCTTCTCCTCCTCGGTTGGGTGGACAAGGGCGAGGGAGGCGGACTTGGAGTCTGGGAGAATGAGGGAGTGCGGCATGGTGCAAGCTAGACTAAGCGTTTAACGGTAGCAATGTGATTGACTGTTTATGGAGGATGGAAGTGAAGTGGACTGCCTCGCACGACCGTGGATAAGGGACATGCGATATGTAAAGCCAGTTCTTTCATCCGTCCGTCAGGTGGGGTAATGGACGAACGATCATGCGGGCGGTCCAGAAGAGCGTAACTATATAGTAGGGCTGGATGCAACGGATGGGACCTAAAGGGCTCTTATACTTGGTGACTGGTAGGTGGCCAAGGGATTAGAGAGCCTCAACTGAGCTTCTGACTTCATGTCATTCCCCCCCCCGGTCCCGAGCAAGGCCGTTGTAAAGCGAGACGGGTTGGTTACCCATTGGTCATGTGGGCGCTGTAGCTTGCTTTGCTGTGTCGTGGGGCGGTAGCTCTACGTCAACCCCCTCGTACTGCGGGCAGCAGAGCAAGCAAAGAGCTGCGAAAGCCAGCGTCTTCACTTGTCAGTTGCGCAGAGCAGTGGGATGGATGGACGACGATTCATGGACTGATCGCCGTCTTGCTTGTGCGCGACGCCAGACGGCTCCACGAATAGATCAGATCAGCCTCGGCTACTCATGCGTTTCACTCTTGCGCCCATGGAGAATAGCCGTTTGCCAATCTAACGCGATCATCATGCACGGCCTGGCCTGGCTGGACGCGTTCTAGGGAGCTATCGTCGTCCATTGAAGCTGCTGCTGTACACTGCACCCATCCACAGACACATGCATACATACAGCGCTGCATGTCCCAATGCTTGATGTCTTTGCCTTGCGATTGCGATTGAAGAGCCCTGTCCACGCCGCCGTTGGTCGTCCCTACTTTTGTTTTTGTTTTTGTTTTTCCCCTTCTCCCCCCCGTGAAGAACCAACAAGCGCCTGCCTGAACAGCCAATCCCCTCCTCCCCAACGGCTCCCACCACCACACCACACCATCATTGACCGATCGAGCACAGCGGATAGCCGTGCCTCTTTCAACTTTACCTTATGACTGCCACCACCCTTCTCTCGTCAACCTCCCCATTTAACGCCCGCACTGCGGCGTAGTCCTGTGCTCGGTCGATTGCCTTCCCGGCTTCTTTGTAGCATGGTCCTTCCATCAACATCTCCCCTTCACCTCAAGACCCGGTGAAGCTCCGGACGCAGCACCGCCTTGTACTCTTGCATGCTACCGACGTGGCTCTCCAATATTTTCTCAGTCTCTTCCTTGTGCCTAGGTACTGCTCAATCAATCCATGAGCTAGCTTGTGTCACCTCCCTTAGGCCCTCTCAACTTTGCAACCAACCCCTACAGCCTTGTCGACTCTCTTTCGCTGTTACCCTGCCGCTGCTACCAGGTATTCCACACCAACAACTCTTTCTATACGCTTTCAACACCACATCCCCCGTCAATTGAAATGGACAATGCAGTGCGCGATCAACCACCCGAGATCATCATCCTAACAGACAGCGAGAGCGAGAGCGAGAGCGATGGTGGCAGCGATGGCGACGATGCTGTTTTCGTTACCCCTCAGCCCAAACCATCGCCGCCTGGCATAATTGACGTAGATGCTCTACCACACGACTATGCCGCATTGGCAGAGCAATTCCCCATCTATAATACCCCTCCCAGGCAAGAGGCAATCCGTGCTCCTGGTCCCGTGGTAGAAATTCTTACCGAACAAGAATGCCTTCAGAGAGTGCTAGATATATTTTCGGATATTGAAATCGACTACGTCCTCACCGAAATTAGAGAATCTAGGGCAGGCCAACAGCTTACTTCGGAATGGTGCGAGCGTCTAATCGGGGAGATCCTGGATTCGCCGGCATATCCAAAAGAGCGTGGTCACATGAACAAGCTTAAAAGGAAACGTACCGATGATCAAGATGATGACGAGCTCACCAAGTTTGAGAAGAACGAGGATCCAAGGTACCTTCAGCAAGCGTAAGTCATTGTCTACAGCATCTACGAGGGCTCCACATCGTGAAAATTTTGATTGTTACACCATTCAAATATATATCTCGTGGTACCGAGTCAACTCACTGCATCATTGCTGCAGTCTCCTTTTGAAAAATTTCCAATCACTAACACAACTTTTTATCTTTAGTATTCAGATCTTGCAAGATGAGTTTCGGGACATACCAGTGCGACATATTCAGAATACTATGCGGCGGGAAGACACTCTTTTCAAGGCATATCTGATTCTTGACGAACAACTTCAAACATACGAATCCTTGACTGTCCTGCCGTTTTCTAAAGTCAGGATTCGCAATCCAAAGCGTGCTCGCACCGACGCAGCTGGAGACCTAGGAAATCATATACGGCAAACCCTTACAACAGAATTGGAGATGGCGCGTAAGAAGCGTAACAAGATAAACGGTAAGTTAGGCCAACACTGTAGCCCTTAGATCTAGTCTCCATACTGAAGGTGCTGATGCATTTCAGCCAAGCGCAAGATTGAAGAAGATAAAAGGAGGATAGAGGAGGAAAATCTAAGGTTGGCCCAGCTTGCTCAAGCAATGACAGAATGGTCAGTCAATCTACCGCCTTTGTCAAAGCCATCTAATGATGTCGTGTTCTCTAGTCCTTGCTGCTGTGACGAATTCCCAACGAACCGTATGACTTATTGCAATGGTCCTATTGCACACTTCTTCTGCAAGAATTGTGCGAGTCGGTACGTCGAGGAGGAAATAGGCAAAGCGAGGTGCCGGCCTGTCTGCTTTGCGGGCCAAGATAACTGTACCGCAGGGTTCGCTCGTGATCAACTAGAAATCTTTCTAGATAAACAAGTCTTTGAACGGCTAGAGCGTCTTCAGCAACAGGAAGATGTCCTTGCCGCCGGGCTTGAGAACCTAGAAGATTGCCCCTTCTGCGAATTTAGAGCAGAGTGTCCACCCGTTGAGGTTGATAGGGAGTTTCGCTGCCAGAATCCCGAATGTGCAATCACAAGTTGTCGACTCTGCCGATTAGAGACCCATATTCCACTAACTTGCGACGAATTCAAGAAGGACAATAGAATCGCAGTCAAACATGCAGTGGAGGAAGCCATGACAAAGGCGTTGATTCGGACATGCAAGTAAGTAGTCATGTTCAATACAAATATCCACCATCTAACTTTAGACAGCAAATGTAAAAATCCATTCATCAAAGAGTCGGGTTGCAATAAAATGACTTGCACGTCCTGCGGAAATCTACAATGGTATGTTGTTCATTATATGCCTTGATCTTAAGCTGACCGTGAGTTTGCAGTTACGTCTGTTCGAAGAACGTCGTGGGCTATGATCACTTTTCTAATAGACCTGGCGACAAACGCTGTCCACTCCATGATAACACTGCAGAGCGTCATGTTGAAGAGGTGAAGAAAGCGGAGGCCGAGTCCCTCGCTCGCCTTCGTGCCGAAAATCCAAACATGTCCGAGGAGGAGCTCAAGGTCAACTTCTCAAGACGTGTTCAAAGGGATGAAGAGGCTCGAGGAAGACGAGAAGCAGCTGCGAACCCGTATATTCCTGCACGACACCATGTTGATCACAATCCTCCTCTACCGAATATGAATATACCGCCTCCGAATCCGTTGTTGCCATTGTTCGCAGTCCCAGAAATGGGATGGTTTCATGCAGACTGGCATGCTCCCCACCAGAATGTGGCTCTGAACCAAGTTCAAAATCAGCCAAATGCTCAGAACATAAACCGTCCTGCAGCGATGAGGTACGTCCCTCGACAGGGTTAATAGTCAACCGTACCTAAGCTCAATGGGCTGATAGATATCCTCATCGTCTGGATTATGCCAACCTTCAACAACACAATATGCAAGAATTTTTGGCACGACGGCAGGAACGGTACGAACGGTACGAACGGCAAATGAGGGATTTGCGTGATTTGCAAGAGCTACAAGAACGAACGCAACAATTGGCGCGACAGGCAGATCGTTATGATCAAGGGTTCAGACAGTTACGCAATCCATTCGGACAGATGTGAAAACTTTGGGGAAATGAGATGGATACTTTGGCTTGCATGGACTACAGGTTGCATTGGTTCGGATGGCGTTCAATTAAATTAATATCATTAGCATGATACCCTTAACAGTAGGTAGAACGGGGAACTACATAGAACTATAATATTTGGAGTTTTTTTTTCCCTTTTCTATTCCTTTTCTTTATGCTTGCTACACTTGCTATGGATGTCTTCTATTATTGCCTTGATAGATCAATATTCATCTCCCGAATTCCATGTACATTCTTTTTGGCCAACTCTTTTAAGCGCTTCAAATGGAAATATAACCACAGTAGTCTCCTTTGAGGGTGCTCTGGGCAATTAGAGTGATCCATGAGGTGTCGTTGCCCTGAATTGGGGAATCTAAGTATGAGCACTGTGCAAGGAAGGCATGCTCTCGTTGGAGGGCATATCCATAATGCGAATAGCTAGCTTACGTATACGATATCTCAGAAGGCTAAAGTCTTTTTCCAGCTTTCAGCCTCCGGAACTTGAAAAGCTTCCTTTTGATTGAGCATCAGTATCGAATTTTGACTTTCCTTCTTCAATCCATGTTTCGAATTTGAGCACACCAGCCTCGACTGCTCGGATTGGCGTTGTTCTCGCACCACCTAGATCCTGTCCTTCAGACGTACTCTTATTATTCCTTGATTCTCCTTCGGCGTGCATGCTCTTCCTTCCCGTCTTTTGCAAAGACGGTTGCACGGGAATCCAAGGTTGCGGGTGACCGACTGGTGGGTCAACATCGGTCTCATCCTTCAACTCTATAGCCATAGTAAACGAGCAATTGGGAGGCAAAGCTTTCAATTGGGCGCAACGCGTCGTAAGCAGCATCAAGGCCGCGCGAAATTGCTCCGACATGTCCACTTCGACACCAGAATCAAGAGCTTTAGCTTTCTCCTTGGTCCTTTCCAACCCACCATCTCCTTCTACGGCAGCTTCCCCCTCATTCGCAAACTCGATTTCCATTTCCCTCTCCCGCTTATCCACGACTGGAAACTGTGACACGTCAAGCATGAAACGCTCCATGACTTTCGAGCTACCAGTCCCCCCATTGCCGTCTGCTGCATTATGATATATGACAATTGCTATGCGGGCAACAGTGCCAGATAGCAGCTCCTTTCGAATGGCGGAGACGGCATCCGTGATCCAGGTGCAGAGGGCTGGATGACGTGACTGGTAGACGGGAGTGTTGTGGAAGCGCGTGGTTAGGAACGAGGTGGTCGGGTAAAGCCGCCGAAGGTAGAGGAGCGTGTGCGTGTACGCGAGGAGGAAGTTGGTGAAGTGGGTGAGGTTCTGGAGATAGGTGGGAGGCATGGCGGAAGACGGTCCGGGGAGGACGAAGATGGTAACTCCGGGGACGTTCTGCTGCGTCACCTATCTGAATGGAAGCAGTCGTGAAAGGCAGAGGTGGCCATGCTGGGGGAAGTTGTGCCTCAAGCTCGCGGCGGCTGGCGTGTTGTTTTGGCGCAATATCAGGTGGTGGTGGTGGTGAAGGAGAGGGAGGTTGGGGTTGGGTGCTCTCGGGTATCGATAGGGCAGGAGAAGCAACAACAACGCGCCCACCAAAAAATTGATATCAGACAACCCAATCCCTACCAATAACATCCTCCCCTCCTCCTCGCAGCTCCACCCGGCGAGCAAACCGTCTCTCGAACGCTGAACAAACACCCTCCCGTCTCCGACGCCTCCCTTCGTGCTCCTCACCGCTCAACGCCAGCCCCACGCTCCTCTACCAGCTCTCAATTCACCCCTCCATTGCTCCTCCGTCACCGCACTCTCGCGACCCCCAGCCGTCGATAGCCTCACCATTGACGCGTCGAGGTGCCTCCCAATCCATCCTCATCTCCATCTTTCACCCTCGCCCCCGATAAGTTCAAACGCTGGTCTGCAGCCATGGAGGAGCAACTAGTGCAACTCCTCTCCGCCACTACCTCTCCCGCAGAAGCCCCCCGCAAACAAGCAGAGACACAACTGCTGCAGTTATATGGCCACAGCGACTTCCCCCTCGCCCTGATCTCCATCGGCTCCCATGACTCCGTGCCAACGGGCATCCGGCAATCTGCACTGCTCAATCTCAAAAACTTTGTATTGGCGGGATGGTCTCCGCAATTCGACGAGTTCAAAGGTCAGGTGCTCGTCCAAGAGGACCAGAAGGCTAGGATACGCGTTGCGTTGCTCGAACTAGCTACCAGTGATTCCTCGGATAGGAAGATCAAGGGCGCCGCTAGCTATGTCGTCAGTAAAATAGCGAGCTCGGATTTCCCTGAGCAATGGCCGGACCTGCTGCCGAAATTAATGCATCTGATCCCCAACGGGACTGAAGGACAGATTCATGGCTCTCTCAAAGTACTGGATGAACTTGTGGATGATTGTTTCAACGAGGAACAGTTCTTTAGCGTGGCTAGAGACTTGGTCAAGGTGCTCTACGATGTTGCGGTCAATGAGGGAAGGAAGGCAACGCTGAGAGCTTTGGCTGTTTCGGTATTTAGAACCTGCTTTGATATCTTGGAAATGGTCATGGAGGATCACAAGGCTGTTGTTAAGAGCTTCGCGGATGAGACTTTGACTGCTTGGTTCCCCTTTTTTATCCAAATCATGAAGTCGAAGCTACCCAACCCACCTTCAGAAGAGGAGGAAAACCAAGAGACTGGGAATACGGAGACATATAGGGGACTCGTAGCATTGAAGCTGCAAGTCGTTAAGGTATGTCCTCTGGCTTCTACTAACAATGAGGAGATTATGACTAAATGTTTATTAGGTCCTCATGCGGATACGGTCCGTTTTCCCAGCCATTCTGTCACCTCAAAGTCCAGTCCTCTTCTCCGCAACCTGGGAAGAGCTTTCATCGTTACAAGGCGCTTATCACCAAATGTATATAGAAGAGGAGCGCCAGAGCCGATTGGAAGATGCCGATGGTCTACCATATACCCTTGATTTCCTTGTCTTAGAGGAGCTTGACTTCATGCAAGCATGCCTCCGCGCACCCCCAGTCCGCCAGGAGCTAGAGCAACAACTACAGAATGCCACGACCGCAGAAGGAACTTGGGTCACAGAGGTCATGAAGCTGGCAGTGGCGTACGCACAAATTACGACAGAGGAAGAAGGCTTATGGAATGTAGATGTGAATATCTTCCTTTCCGAAGAAACTAGCGTCACAGCCAACTACACCCCTAGAACAGCCTGCGGAGACCTAGTCATTAAGTTGGGTGAGTGGTTACACTCTCAGACTATCGAAGGACTCCTATCGTATACTCGATCTCTCTACTCAACGGCCCAAAGCTGGAAAGCTAAGGAGGCTGTTTTGTATATTCTCAACCAACTCTTGACGGACTTCCTGGATGTGGATAAACAGATCAGTCCAGATGCTGCGACCGGTTTCATCGATTTCATCCGTTACGCAATGCAACAATCAGACGACTTTTTGAGGGCTAGAGGGTATCTCGTTGCTGGCAGCTTAACAAGGACCTCAGGCGATGCTCTACAGCAAGTTGCGGCGTCCTTTTTGCAAGCTTCTCTACAGGCAATCACAGCCGATGACTCTGACGTTGTCCAAGTGTCTTGCATAAGGGCATTGCAATACTACCTCCAGGCGCTCCCACCTCAGGTTACCCACCCGGTTCAAGCTACTATCATCGATGCCCTGTCAAATTACCTTCAGAAGCAAGACATGGAGGAGTTTGCGGAAAGCGATGATTTGATGGTCACACTTATTGAATCTCTACGGGATGCTATTCTACTAGATCCACGGATATGCTTAAGTGGTGGCGGGGGTGGATTGGATATTCTGTTCACTGTGGCTAGCCATGGTGCTAGCAATTTCCAGCTTACGATGCTTGTCAATGAAGCCTTTGAGGATATTACGGGGACGCTGGCTGCTCAAGGAGCAGAAGCATATATGGGACTCTGTGAGAAGGTTCTACCATCGTTAACGGCAGCGTTTGATATTGGCAACCTTACGGAAGAGAATAGTCTAACCAATGTAAGTCCCCTAGAATGTATTTCGGAATCAACGGACATAAATTACTAACTGAATCTAGCTCGCCGCCGAACTCCTCGCTGTTCTTGCCGAGCATGGCTCAGAACCTCTCCCTCAAGGCTTTGTTCAAGCAACGATGCCTAAACTTAACAGGCTTCTCCTTGGCTCTGGCGATGAGGAGCTCCTCAAAGCTGCTACGACTGCTGTGAAGAACATGATTGTACACGATCATAAGCAGCTCTTTGAATGGCATGATGAGACTGGTAAGGCTGGTCTCGAGGTCGTACTCGTCATCATCGACCGTCTCCTCTCACCAGCTGTCGACGACAATGCTGCAGCCGAAGTCGGTGCTCTTGCAGCTGAAGTTGTTGAAAAGGCTGGGGGTGAACGCCTAGGTCCATATCTACCTCAGTTGCTGAGAGCTGTTGCTGTTAGGCTTGGTAGCGCAACGCAGGCCCAATTCATTCAGAGTCTAACGCTTGTGTTTGCCAGACTCAGTCTAGTGAATACGAGGGAAGTTGTTGACTTCCTAGCTCAATTACAGATCGGAGACCAGAGCGGATTACAGGTTGTACTGGCCAAGTGGCTGGAGAATTCGATCAACTTTGCTGGCTACGATGAAATACGGCAAAAGTAAGTTTGACCCCTTCCCCTACTCAGAGGCTATACCCTTGATGCTAACAATATTTCAATAGCGTTATTGCTCTCTCGAAGCTTTATGAGCTTAAAGACCCCCGGTTAGCACAAATCCAAGCCAAAGGCGACCTAATCGTCCCGCAAAGTGACCGTATCATGACACGCTCGCGAGCTCGCAACAGTAAGAATCTCAGAATTACTCTCCTACGCGCTTTACATCGACAAGTTATTGAAAGCGCTCTCGCTTCCCGTCATCTCAATTTCCAATCTGATATATATCAATCAATGAGTGAGTTGGCTACACACCAACTCCGATTTTCTTTTTTCATTCCCCTTTCCTTCCTCTTCTCTCCTTCCTATTAGCTTTTCTTTTCCCTTATTTCACTTAGAGGAATCATTTCTAACAGAATCTAATAGATCCAGACCAATACACCTACATCCCCGCACCCTTAAAGATTCTCAAGGTGCTCATCGTCGAACTCTCTTCCGCCTCGGGAACCAACCGCGGTCTAGATGCCGCCGCCGCCGCCGAACTCGCCGAAGAAGGCTCCGACAACGACGACTGGGAAGACGAACCAAACATCTTCCAGGATCTCGGTTCAGGCGTCAGCAAGGAGCAGTTGATGGCATTCGCAGAAGAGACGCCCGGCTCTGCTTTCAACCGACAACAGGATAACGAGACGCAAGCATTCTTGGTCGATTTCTTCTCTAGAGCCGCAACGACGGAGGGATTTTCCGCGGAGTTCGATGCATTGACGGAGGAGGAGAAGGAGAGGTTAAGGAATATGTCTTGATGTCTGAATCGGAGCTATCGGATCTGAATGTTCTATGGAAATGATGCTGCTGCAGGATGAGATGTGTGTGTGTGTGTTTGTGTTGGAATGTGTTTGTGGGATTTGGGATTATCATCGCCCTACCCTTCTTCCACTTTTTTACTTTTTTTTTCTGCTGTCAAACTTTAATTTGCATACCTGAAATACCCAGTCCCTCCGCCACCGCCCGTAGTGGAATCGATATCGTGATGGATAAAAAGAATTATGGTATATTAGAGATTTTTATGAAAAAGAAGTTTTTTATATATTTGTGCTGTGTTTTGGGTCTTGATTTCTTGTTCTTGTTTGTTTAGTGGGTTGATGTTGGGTTTGTTTATTGGGTTGTGATGGGTGGGTTTAGTTTGGGATGAGGGGGAATGGATGAGAAGGGAGGAGGTGAGGGAGGGGTGTATATATGGGGGATTGGTTTCTTGGATATATATATATATATATATACAGGAG
>AJFL01002246.1:0-12393 GCA_000467735.1 Rhytidhysteron rufulum CBS 306.38
CACCGAGGAACCCCGCTTTACCTAGGTAGCTTTACCCCACTTTCTTTTAGGGATTGTGATAGGATTTCGAGGTGGGAAACCTGGAATCGATAGATAGAGATCGAAATATTAGACATGAAGTTGAGGATCCTCGAAACCAACGAATTAATGACGTAGATCTGTTTCCTTAGTATGTGTGTATATGACTTGTTAAGGTTGTAGATAGGCAGATATACATCCATTTCCCCATATCCAAACAGATAAACATCACCTAGCTGCAGCGATGCAAATAGACGGTACCTTTTACAGTGGAGATTAGCCATGTACCTACGCAACCTAGATACTCTAGCTCCGCATGCGGGGAGATTTCGCGTTTCAGGTCATGTATGTACATGTACATGTACATGTATGTATGTGGGTGGAGTATTATAATGCACGATAAACGCCTATAATTTCCTGGATTTGTAAACGTTACATAGGTACACAGATATGCGAGGCTGGTTATGTATGTACATATGCATTTATCAACCCGTTTTTTCACCTTTGTGGAAATTTGGCGGAACGGATGGATATGCAAAGGGGTGTGGATTTGGAAGAGGGGACATACAGGCATTACATATGTATGTATGTAGAGATGCGTGCGGAGATGCGGAGATCTTATCTAAGATATAGATGCAAGTTCCCGAAGAAGCTTTCAGCTTTCAGCTTTCTGCGGGTAACTTATGGAAAAGGATATTCGTACCAAATGGGAAGGATACAGATACAGTCAGCAACCCTTTTTCCTTTCCCATGGGGAATGGACTACGTACCTCACCTGCATACCAAGATAGATAAACCCCATGATAGAAATAAACCTTGGAATAAGGAAATGCACGCACCCGATTATTACCATCCATCTTCCATCCCAAGAAACGCATCCGCAAGGAACAAGCCCGAAAGTCTAATCACCCTCCCCTTCCTTTTCCACAGCCTTACAGCCCCTCATCTACGAACCTTCCAAGGCGGCCGCAGAAACGGTCACCTGCCGCTTGCATTGCATGCATGCAGCGAGAAATTGGAAGGGATAATCGAAAGGGTTGAGGTGTTTCCGGATTAGGGATGGCGGCCCTGTACGTGCTAATGCATGTATATTATGGATCAAGATTGGGTGAATACCACTGCATATGAGCTGAATGAGTGAGGTGAGGTACATACTTCCAATCCATAGACCCATCATCCATTACAAGGACCCCTACTAGAATTCCCGATATGCCGATGAATGGAAGGGTGCCGGGGATGATGGGGAGCCTCATGATCAGAATAACCTTTACTGATATGTATCCGGTGGTATGGAAAGTTGGAATTACCACATGCCAGAGCCCAGAATCCAATCTCGGCGTCCTCCGATTACTGGAATGAATGTTCCTCCTCTCTTTCCAGCTTCCAGCTTCGTGTGTTCGACTGACTTTCCAAAAATAATTGGGGGCTGGGAATGAGGGGTTACAGCAGCTTACCTACCTATGGGCTTGTTGCTGTGCCTCAATGATCATGCATGCCATGCCCTCCAGCATGCCAGGTGACGCAGATGTTGCTCTTTGCCTGGAGGGCGGGGTAAGGTGCGGGGTGCTGATTGGCTGGCCTGTGTGCTGGGCAGCCCATGCTCTTTCGGTCATGCTCGCACGCATGGAGTGGGGGGAGGCGGGCAGGCACCACCAGCAGCCTTTGCCGGGCGGGTCTTGATTAATTCAACCCAGGAGTGTTCGCTGCATGCTGGGTGCTCAGTGCTCAGTGCGGAACAAAAGCCCAGATTGCCGCACTGCACGATCCGAGCGTTTTCGTTTGTTTCGAAACAAAACGAACACGGTGGTCTGTTCGGATGCGGGTTGATTGATTGATGGATTGATTAAGATTAAGCGATTCACTAGGATAACAACAGCCTAGGCGGCTCGGCTGCACTGGAACCTTTGGGAAAATGTGGAGAAGGGCGATGGCGGCATGCGAACTGCTCGATTGAGTATGGAACCCGCCGCGGGAGAGCTTGCTTTCGGGCTGGAGGGTGGGGTTGACTTGCACTGCACTGCACCCTTCTGCTTGGCTCCTGGTTCTTCCCTCCCGTGCCGGTTCGGTGAGCCGTGTTGGATGATGGCATTATTGCTTGCTCTGGTCTGGTCTGATCTGCTTTGGTTGGCTGCTGGTCACTTGCTCACTTGCTCTCGTCCCTCGGTCGTAGAGCGAGCGACATTCTGCTGTGCTTGTGGGACTTCGTATATCAGCGCCCCAGACTATCTCTCTCACATGTCTTGGTCGTACGGCGTCCGCCGAGAATAACAGTCCTGGGTCAGGACAGGACAGGACCAGGACTCTAGAACGACGATACAGCATCCAAGCAAGCCATCATCTGCCACCGCTCGGCATACCTGGAATGTCTGGCAAGTGGAACAAAGCCCACTGAGGATGCCTAGGTACGTAGCACAACGAGGCTGGGGTTCTGGGAGCGGGAACCAAATCGATAGCCAGAATGTCAATCGATGGCATGTTCGGTTGGATCCAACGAATCAAACGTCCGGCATCCGTCGCTTCTTCAGCGCGGCTATGTGGATTGGGCTCCGAGAAACGAAACCGATGGATAATGGATATGAGCATCATTTGCCCCTTTTGCCTCTTTTGCCTTCTGGGATGCAATATCCGTTCCATGCCCACACCACACGGGTCAGATAGTGCAAAGAACCTTGCACAGAACCGTACCTAGCTTTTTTCCTTTCCCATGATTCCCAACCCACCACCCACCTTCTTCGCCCCAGGGGTAAAAGTGACAAGAGGAGAGAAAAAAAGGTAGCTTTAGGAAACTGCGGTGCAAAGTGACACGGTCTGAATGCATAATACCTGTAGTTTCCGTAGCACACACCCGCTCATGGGGGTTCTGCAACTGGAGTACAGAGGCACCAATCCAAAGCCACTCCGCCGCATCCCCCCGTCCATCCGCTTTCCGAAGATCCCAGGATTCCTGGCGATGAACCTTTGGGGAGGGGGCCGCACCGCAGAGGGCGAAAAAGGGTTGGACGGATGAGAGCCGTGCATGAATTGGATCGTGCGTTTTGCTGTGCGGCTCGGTGACACACATTACACGCGGACCAGAGGTTGTTGCTTCTGCTGCTGCCTAGAATTCTTTTGAACCGTCATGTAAGGGGTATGAGCGATATTCGTCAGCCGATCAAGATTGGAGTTTGGGTTGAGAAACCTTGTTGGAACCTGTCAACCCGGTCTATTGGACTCCCCTTGGGAAAGGAATCACGGATAGCGGGCGGAGAGAGAGAGAAGTCAGTCGTCGCATTTGATGTTGACCTTGATTCTCCGTCCGCCACCACCACCTCCTCTTCGGAGTACGAAGACGATAATATTCGCAACGGGTAATTTTTGTTTTGTTAATTTGTTATGGGTGCACGAGGGTTGTCGGAACGCCACTTTGTTCCTGGAGCCAATCCGTCGTGTTGTTGGCTTGTTTCTTCTGACAAGCCACTTAATATCATTTCCCGAAAGACAAGCACAGCGACCCTAGGTAAATGTCTCATAATAGCGCCGCATAGAGTAAATTCCGATGGGAGGATCAAGAGTCAAAAGGAACGGCAAACGGAAACGGTCGCGCAGCGGTGCAGCAGCAGCGGCGGCGGCAAACATGTCGTAAGCTTCAAAGGGCAAAGGATTCCTCCAACTCTAACAACGCGTGTGCCCCTTGCAAGCGCGGGAAGATGATGACGATGATTGCATGATTAGTAGAGGGCAGGGCATTTGATCTGAAGGGCGACAACTCCTGACGAAAAAAAACGTGCGAAAAGGACGCCTAGTTCCGTGTGTGTGAGAGGCCACAAGATAATCCCCGCGGGCTACCAAAGCTTTGGGATCTTGTTCGCTCATCTCACCCAATAGGATGTATGCATGAAAAGCCTAACAACGTGCTCTGTTCGTCTCGCTGACCAAGAATCATAATCCTTGATTACGGCTTGATGGAAGTTTGAGAAAGGATTATTGCGATGGGAATGGGGGTTCCACACAACATCCTCCCCCCAAGGTTCCCTTCCATCCCATCCATCCTATTTCTCTATTAGGATGCTCCGTGGTAAAACCGCATCTACTGCAAAAAACATACCACCAACTCCCCTCCAACACCGAAACCTGCAAACGGTAGAATAGAATAGAGAAAACCTTCATCCTTCCTTCGGACGGACACACCCACCCATCCAAACCCAAAAATTCCCCAACCCCGGGCATTTACTATCGATAGCAGCAAAACCCACATGCAGCACACGCGCGCCTTGCATCCTCCCCATCCCATTCGTCCATTCCGCTTCTTCAGCCGCCCACAACACACCCATCTCAAGATCACATAAAGAAAAAAAAGCAAATCATGTCAAAATTCATACCAATCCAATATCCATGTCTTCCACGCATCCATCACATTACACACCCATTCCTTCCATGCACGTCTTACTCGTTCTCTCTCTCCGCCCCCAATAAGCCCCGTAAGGCTGAACAGAAAGTTGTAGCCAGCCAGCCAGCTAGCTAGCCAAGTATTGGTATTCAGCCTACCTACCTACCTACACTGCCCAACCAAACCAACCCGATCAAGAAGAAGGAGGACTCATACCTATCACACCCCCCGCTACACGGTTAAGGCGCAGCTATTATGTACGCACCAATAAACATGCTCACAGTCTCTCGTGGTTAAGCGCCCATTAGATCATTAGATCAGTCTTATTTTTTTTCCTTGTTCTTTTTTTTTGAGCCCCCAGATCATAGATGGTGTACTGTTAATGTGATGAAATGTGTGATGAGAGCGGCGCTTTGAGTGATCCATGGCCTTGTGAACACGGCCCTCGCCAGGCGTTACAGTTGGGAATTTCGCCCTGTTGCTTGTGGGTGTAGGGCTCTGGAATGTTAGTTGTTGGATAAGGCAAGGCGTATGTGATGCGAACGTGTTGATGAGACCTTTTTGAAGTGCTTTTGACCTCATACCCTGTTATTTTCGCCCTGTTTCACATGCCATGATCTTTCTGTGGGCAAGGGATCATTGCAAATGGTTTGAGAGTGTTGGAAGGATGCACACATCGTTTTGAATGTATCACTAGGAGAAACAATAGGAGTAGAAGTAATGTCGTGTTTACTAAAAGGTGTATAATGTTCAAAGTTTTGGCCGCGAAGCCTCTCAATGGGTTACCCATCTGTCCCAGAATCTAACATATCAAACAAATAACACCAAAAATCTGAAGCCAGCCCAGAAAAAGGAAACGCTGTAAAAGAGAGAAACCCGGAAAGAAAATGGGGATATCCTCGCAGTGAAAACTTTTCCTGAACCCCCACCCGAATGTCGCAGATGCAAAAAAGGATCGATCGCTGTAACAATGAGTCGAAAAGAGAAAAAGGCATCCCATCGCTCAATGCCCCTAGTCCCAAGTGATTGCTCCTCTTGATATGATGGCTAGAGAGCCAGCCGCCCAATGCATATGCCTCCGTCGTTCGTTGACTAATAGTACAGGTAGATCATCTGTGTGAAGAGATGTAAAATTACAATTAAAGAAATGAACTGAAAGCACGGGTATCTCGCAGTAGGGCAAGCGCAGTGCAACGCAGAAAATAACAAACCAGTAATAGCAAAAGCCAAAATCAAAACCGTACGCCGGCGCTAATAAACCATCTAGGAAGAAGGGTAGCGTAGGATTTCTTCACAGTTGGCGTCAAATCGCATGCCCCATAGACGCATGCCAGTCATCAACTTCTCGGTCTTTTCGAGTTCGCGGTCACGTCCGAAGATTGAGTCAACGAACTCGCATCCGCTGTTCTTGCCCATGGACATAGGCTTCTTTTCACCGCTTTCTTTCTTAGCGGCCTTCCACATGTATTCTTCACATACCTTGAGGAGCTTGGCAAAACGAATCCAGAGGCGTTCGCCACTCTCAAGGAAGTCTTCAACCATCTCTCGTGCTTCCGTGCGGCGGATCTTAGACATGCTCTCCTCAGCACGCTTGACCTTGCCAGCCAATTGGATGAGAAGAAGCCAGAGTTCGCCAGCCATCTCCGCTAAGGGTTGCTGGGGTCCGTAGTGGAAGACGGTCCAGTCATAGATCCATTTGCCCAAAGAGTTGGCGTCGAAGACACTGCCTAGGAGCATGATGGGTTCTTCGGTAGGGTCCCAGTTCTTGTACGAGTAGCCTGCTGGGATACCGGCTCGACGCGCGTCTTCTTCGGTGGCCTTGGGCGTGTTCTTGGTGGGTGATGGCCTCGGTTTTGGTGGTGCGGCTTGCGTAGGCCGGGTAGAGTGAGACGCGCGACGTGCTCGAGATCGTTGAGCAGTGGGCTCTGCCTCGGAGTAGATTGGGACCTGATCGTAGTAATAATAATGATCAGCATTCCCATAGCTCTCAAATCGTACGTACGGCTCGTACGGCGGCGGCGGACTGTCGTAGACATAGTCGTAGTCGTCGTCATAGACCACCTTGTGCACGTATCGCGTATGCGAAGCACGACGCTTCCCATCACGGTCGGAGCGTCGCTTTGTAGGCGTACCATCCACGTTGCGATAACGTCGACTGGGTCGGATATAGTCGAAATCACTTACATAATCGGGGGCGCGCTGAGATGTGTGCTGCGCAGCAAAGTATCGCGGGGATTGGTAGCTCTGGTACATATCAGGCATCCCTCGAGGCGAACTGTAATTGTAGGAGGGAGGAACCGCTTGACTAGCCCGTCGTGCGTGAACCTTGGGAGATTCCCGGGGGGATGGAGTGTGGGAGGAGTATCGAGGAGAGTAGTAGTTGGCGCCGGGGGCGGGCGACATTGGGGGGGTCTGTCGCATGTAGTCGTAGGGCATGTAGCCCGGTGGAGGCGTGGGATAGTGAGGTGGGTAATTCATTATGCTGTGGTACGGTTCCGGTACCGAGGACGAGGAGCGTCGGAGGGAGGAATTCTAGCTGGGAGGAGAGGATGAGGATGGAATTGTAGGAATGCTTCACCGCGGTCGCTGCAGCGTGTGCGTGTATGGTTCGGTGGTGCGAGTGGAAGAGGTGGAGGAGGGTGGTTCTGTCGCGAAGAGAGAAGAGAGGGAGTCGTCGTTCTGTCTTGGGCACATTTGTCGGTCTGGCGGGCAGTGACTAAGTGATGCTAGAAGGATCCAGAGCGGCTGAATCCTATCGTGAGGCTTGGGGGAGACGGTGACGTCTGCAAGAGCGAGTGGTGGAGGAGGGAGTGAAGGGTGTGTTTGCTAATACACGTTGAAGTCGGTCGAGGCTTCCAGTCCAGCAGCAGTAGGAGGGAGAGAGGCGGGCAGGGGCGGGTGACGGGGTACTTAACTACACGCAGCAAATCCAATCTGGCTCTGTGCGCCTGCAAGCGGGCGGCCGTGCTTTTTCGCTCGCACTCACAGCCGAATCAGCCACAGCACCCGCTCCACTCGCTGCCATGCTTTCGCCCTCCCTCTGGCTCCCAGCACACCCAGCAATGCCTGTGCCAGGCCCTGTCTGCGTCCTCTGTCCTCTGCCTTTCACACCGACTGCTGCTAGCACCGCTGCTATCGCTGCCCCCTGCCTCCCTGCCTGCCCTCCCCGATCGCAATGATCCCCATCGACGGGTCAGACTAGCAGTCGTCCTGACTCCAAATTTGCCCACACACTACCTACTGCTAATTCTATTCATAAACCGGCGCAGTCAGAGGCCTCTCTCTTCCCCGTCACTGGGGAATTTCACCACGCCTACGCCTACGCCCACGCCCACCACCGCCTCCCCCTCTTGCTCCAGTCGCCCGCTGAAGCCCAACCTGGGCAGCCTGGCTGTCTGTCTGCCTGAAAGGGCAAGCGAGGCTCTTCTGGAATTATCCAGCGCCCTCGCTCGTCTCGCTCGCCCTCGTCCTCCGGCCCCCCGCCCGTTATTTACTTTGCATTGTGATTTTTTGCGTCGTTTCTGTTTACGGTGTGGGTAATATTGCGAAACGAACCTGTATCCTCTTTTTTCCATCTATATCTCGTCCATCCCGGCCCAATAACCCATGTGGAAGGTGGGCGACTCATAATGGAACCCGCCCGACGGACCTCTCGTAAGCATTACCTCTGTACGACGCCCTCCCTTCCCACTCACACCCATGAAAATGATTACTCGTCTGCTCGCCGTGCGTGCGCCTCCTCTTGGGCAACCTTTGACAAATGCCCGTTCGACGCTGCGAACGACTCATGGGCCGTTTGCTTGCTTCATCATTTTCTACTTATCACCAGCGGTTCCCCTGTCACCCTATCTCTTCAACTGATCTCCTGCTGTCCTGTCCAGCGTCGCTCAGCAAAAATGAAATGGCCCTGATATCTCGTTAATGCCATGGGGTATCCACCCTGCCTTGGGCCGCGGGGTCACGTTCTGGTCCATGCCCTCCACTCATTCTGCCTGGATGGAGCGCTCTCCGGCGGCCGAGGGGAATTGGGAACGGGCTTTTTGAGTGGAGGAGCGTGCAACAGAAAAAAAAAAGCGAAGCCCACGCTCAGCTTCATCCATCCAAATCCCCCTTAAAGGAATTCTCGACCCGTATCTCAGCAGGCCCGAATACTCCGCACGTCGCTTGCGAGAAAGCTAATTGAAACACCGTCGTCGCGGCAAGCGGGAGCCTGGACGTGGATTTCTGTTCCCATCCACGACGCTGGAACATGCAGCGCTCTTAACGGCTCATCCAGCACGGACGGCGGTGCTCTCTGGGACAACCCTGCCACCGTTTGAGCTGAGCCGCACTCTGTTTTGTTGCGCGGCACAGAGCCTCTCCGGATGGCTGCCCAGCAATCTCCGCGAGTGAAAAATTTTCGTTCGTCTTGATATTGTGTCTCACAAGAGGGGATTGCTGGAGGAGGTTGCTTGGGATGTTGCTGTCGCGCTCTTTACCGCAACTCTGCACCACAACGACGCTACCCAGCATCCTGCCCAGGCCGACACAAACAGAGCGGGAGCAGAAGGGTGAAGAATCGCCCCGTTGTGCGTCGTGCCGCGCATGCGATGGGGCTTGATTCGACGGACGGGCGACAGAGGACGACGGACAGCGCACGCTCTGCCAGGGTACGATCGTCCCGCACAGTCATCTCCTATCCCTGAACAAGCAATATTCAACCGCACCTCCTGAATCCCAGCCCCCTGACTGGTCAGGCCGGACCGCCCGTCGCCCGCGGCATGCATGAAGCCTATCGACCTAGCGGGCCCCTTCACAGAGTTTCCTGCTTTGCACGCCCTCCAGGCTCCGCTGCCTCGCAATCTTGGCGCCCACAATCATTTCGAATTTCCTGCCTCGTTTTGGCCCGTCGCCATTGGCCCCGCGTCTGAAAAAAAAATCCTTGTGGCGTCACTGGGGGCCTCTGCTGCTGCTCGGGGGGCCCACAATAACCAGCCTGTCGGCGCCCACAACATTTTTGATATTCGAATATTTGATACACTACCCAAAGGACAACTCACCGTGCGTGTCCTTCTACACTCACCTCCCTCCGGTTCCTCAGCAACCGTTTGCTCCACTGCGCTGCTCGATTGGCCTTGCCTCCTCAACATTCCAGGCCCTACAGGGCGCAATGACGCAGGCAGCCTGGGCGGCGGCAGCCCTAGGAACTGCTTGCAGGTGTAGCGGCATGCCCGGGAGGCCACGTTTGCTTGGTCGCGACGCAGCGTGCTGCCCTTTTTCCATGCACACTGCCTCTAGCTGCGTCATCACCTCGCCTGGGCGTCCTGAAATACACAGCGCTGGCGAATGGGCGACGACGGTTGTCTCGGGCGCGGACGAAAGCGAGGTATCCCAACTGTGGCGGTGCATGGTGTTGAGTCATCGGCGTCACGTGGGGTGGCATCGCAGACTACTTAATTCAGTATCCGCGCTCTCTGCAACATTTCGTGGCGACGGGCGCGTCAGCTGATGGCAAATTGTTATTTTGGTGCTCGCAGACCCTGCTGTGTGATCGTGAAGCTGGCCACGAATCTCGACTTTCCAACCTTCCAAGCCGTGAGTCGGGAGTCTCAGTTGTTCGGACTCCAGGCTGTCGCCAGGTTCGGGTCGATATGGCGTGAACATCGAGCGCTTCCCTCGCTGTGCAATCTGCATGTCTACCAGTCGTAGATGCAGGGGCGACTGAATGGTAGGCAACGCAATCTTGATGCGTATTACTACATACATACATGCTGTGTCTTTGATTCGACCGTCTGGGCCGTTTGGCTACCTCCAAGCCCAAAACAAGGCAATGCCCCGACTTCACTCGACCCTCAACCCACGATGACTCTGCTGGTAAAGAGTCGGTCTGGTGACGGTTCTCGATCTTCGGCTGCAAATTCGATGCATCGCAAAGGGCAGATTTTGTTGCAGCAGCGTTTAGCTTACGGATTCGCCTCCTGTCCTTTATTCTGCGACAGGACACTCATCCAGTTTGACTCATAGCCCTCGAAAATGCAGGGTTACCGAGCACGCAGAATTGGTATCCAACAAAGCTGGAAAAAAGCTTCTTCGCTCCAGTAAGCTTGAATGACATGCTTTGGCGTAAACGTAAAACCTGTGGCAGTGTTTCGCTTCACCTGACAATTGGTGGGCCTTGAACGCACAATCTCACAGGTAGGTTTTTTGAAATTCATCACCCTCCATACCATCACAGCTACGTTCTCTACTGGTCTTCAATCAATCATATCATCGTCTCCTCCTTTTTCTTCTCGGCGCCTATTCTAAGCCATCAAATCAAATGCAAAAAAAAACTTTAAACCAAGTCATCCATTCGGACCCTTTCTATCAGCTTCTCATGAACCCTGTCACTAAGTGATTATACCTCAATCCTCCACCATGACCACCGTAATCCCCTCCCCCTATCTTTTTCCCGCGTGTTGTCGTCCATCGTCCCCCAAGCGCACCGTGCAATTTTTTCCCGCCGGTCCCTTCAACAATATCCTAAAAAGCGTGTTTCCTTATCGCGAATCACGACTTTTGCTGCTGCCTGGTATGACAAGCTCATCCGGGCTTCCCCGGCCTTCTTAACGCACGTACATACGCATGTACGTGTATGTAGGTACATGGATGGGTGGATGACTTGTCAAGTGGGCTTCTTCTTTTTTATGCGAACGAAGTGAGATGGGTGGGCGATGATGTCGTTCGCATCGTACCACTTAGCATCTATTCGTTGTTTCGTAAGTTGTTTTTATGCTACCTTATCTTTTCCTTTTTTTTTCCTTTCTTTCTGTCTCTTTCTCTTTCTTGCGCTCTTGGCTTTTTTGGTTTCAGATGCTACGTGTGCTGGCGTGGCGTTGCATACGCATACGCATGAATATGAGTATGTAAATTGGTATGGGTATGGGTATGGGTTTCTTTGCTTGATTGAGGGGGATCGACCTACGGTGTGTTCGAGATGGTTCTGTTGCTGTTGTTGAGTTTTTATATGTATGTTCCTGGGCATGTATGTGCGTGTATCGTCACTGTTGCATATTGGGGTTTCGCGGCGTTGTGGGTGGATGGGTCCTCCATGGTTCCTAGATTTAGTATACTCGGGTTATGTGGCTGTGTGGATCGTGTGTTCGTTGAGTAATGTGGTAAAGTACTATCTCTATTTTTCTCGTAAATGTTTTCTTTCGGTGGATGGTGTTGGTAGGTATGGTAGTTACTCTATTTTTCAATTTTCGTTTTTGTTGGATTGGTAACGTAGTATCTCAACATTCTCGTCATTCTCGTCATTCTCGTGGTTTTCTTCTTTCAAATAGGTACATAGTGTTTGTTAGGCAAGGCTTTTAATATGTTTCAATTAACGTTCATTGTTTCGTTTTATTTAGGCGATATCAAGTAAATTTTTCATTACTTCATTTCTGTTAGACTGGTAAAGTACCATCTCATTATTCTTGTGATTTCCTTTTTTTGACATGAGTAAATAATGTTATTAGTGAGTATGGTGTTGAATATATTTTTCAATTCACGGTTATTTTGTTTCTTTTTTGTTATCTTATTATTAAGAAAAATAACATATCATCAAGGGAGAATACTTACTTACGTTACATTCTATGTTGCGCATAGGAGATTGACATCATCTCACCTTTGCAAGATAGCTTATAATACTTACACGCAGGAGGTTAAATTCCACCAAAGGTTTTAGTGAGAGGGAGGTCGAGTCAAAGAGTATGCAACACAATATACATGGACACAGTGAATGACGTCAATCACCAATGGTCACCCACCCACCCACCAACCTCACCTCACTTACCTACTTAACTTCACTTACCCCACAAACCCCCTATATAAATCAATCAAGTTCCCCGTTCTTCTGACCAGATGTCGCGGGGGAGCGCCCGAGTAGGTAGGTTGGCACCAATGGCAAAGCGCTAGATTATACCTGTTGCGGAGGCCTGCTAACTAAACGTAAAGGTCCACGTGAATCCGAACTCTGTGTCATATTTTTTTTTTTTTTTTTTTTT